>CAUYQG010265311.1:0-26589 GCA_963574415.1 Tarsius wallacei
CCCGGCTGATTTTTTTTTGATTTATTGTAGAGATGAGGTCTTGCCAACTTGCCCAGGTGGGTCTCAAACCCACGGGCTCAGGCAATCCACTCACCTCAGCCTCCCAAAGGCGCGGGATTACAGGCTGAGCCACCGAGCCCGGCTTATTTATTTATTGTAGAGACAAGGTCTCACCAAGTTGCCCGGACCGGTCTCAAACCTGTGGGCTCAGGCAATCTACTCGCCTTAGCCTCCCAAAGTGCTGGGATTACAGGCTGAGCCACTGAGCTCGCCCTTCATCCCCAACTTTACGTATCCCAAATTTACTTTTTGATCTTCCTTCCAAAAACTGTTCTGTCCTCACTCATTTCAGTCTATGGCAGCTTCATCTTTCCAGCTGTCCAGGCTGAAGGCTTAATTAGTCTCAACTATTCTCTTTTGTACATATCTCATATCTAAACATTCAGGAACCTTGTTTGCTTTACCTTCCCACCTTCTTCGTGGCTACCATGCTGGTGTGAGCTGCATCATTGCTCACCTGGATTACAGCTATAGCTTTCTAATTGATATCTTGACTTCCATCTGTCTCCTTCAGAATCTGTCCTCTACATGGAAGCTAGAGTGATCTTCTAGAAATGAATGTCAGCTCATGTTGCTTCTCTGTCCAAAACCATCCAATGGATTTCCTTTAATTAGAGTGTAAGCTGAAGTTCTTACCTGGCACTATCATCTCTCTGAGCTAATTTCCTGCCATCATTCCTTCTCTTACTCTCTTCCAGGCACACAAAACTTAGGGTTTTTGTACTGGAATGCTTTGATCCCATGCAGCTATGTGGGTAACTCTTTCACTTCCTTCAAGACTTTATTCGAATGTCACCATCTCAATGAAGCTTGCCCTGATAAAACCACTTAAAACTGCAAATGCTACCCCTTATTCCTAGTGCCCTTGAATCCCTTTGAACTGTTCTATTCTTTCCTTTTTTCCATAGCACTTATCAACTTTTAACATAGTATAAAATGTACTTATTTATAACATTTAACGTTTGTCACTTCCTTCTCAAATGCTAGCTTCATGATGGCAGAGTTTTTTGTTTATTTTATTCACTGATGCTCACTGATGCTTAAAAAATTGTCTAGAACATAGGTGATCAATAAATATCTGCTAATTGAATGAATGAATAAACAATGTCTTTTACCAAGAGGAAAAGCTACCATAAGGTCAGAAGCTGGGAAGATCGGGAAGTGGAGAAGGGGAAGTGGGGCAGCCAATGATCTAGAATGGAGATCATGAACAATACTAAAAGAGCTTTGCTTAAGTAATGGTGGAGACTAACAGATGTAATTGACATGTAGCATTGAAAACCTCATTTTTTCACTACTTTACGTATGATGTGGCTTCCGGTATACTCACTATGTGATTTTCTCCTTTGCTCAACATGAAACGCAATATTCCAGATACACTCAGGCCATTGGCTCATTACTGTGGAGGATCACTATCTCCTTTTGTCTGAACCTACATGTTCAGCAATGTAGTCAAAGAGATTATTAACTTTCCAGGGTTACATGACACATGACTCATACTGAGCCTGCCAGTGGCCAAACCACAAGTTACTTTTGTTTATTTTTTCACACAAACCGTGCTTAAACAAAATCTGCTCAGTTCTATTATTTTAACCTATATGTATGACTTTTATACATTTTTTCTATTAAATTATATTTTTTCAGTTTAATTTTATTATTTTGATCTGTTAAGATCTCAATTCAATCTTTCAGTAAAGCTTCATAACTTTTTGTTGTTTGGAAATCTGATTATTTAAATAAATTATTAAGGTATTGTTAAAATATTATCTTGGACAGGGCCAAGGACAAGACCTGGGCCAAACTACTACAAACCTTCCTTCCCACAATAACAGGGTCTATTTAAGTCAACTGTTTCTTAATCTTGCCCACAAAATTGTTACTGAATAATATTTCAAATGCTTTGCTGAAATCCAAATGTACTATGTCTATGGGATTCTGCTGTTTTCCCAGTCTAGCCTTTCGACCAAAAGAGAAAATGAAGCCAGTTTGACCTGGTTCTATTAGATAAGCCTGTGTTGGCTCCTGGTGAGCCTTTTATATGTGCTCACAAATCATCTTTTATTAATTCTGTCTTGAGGTCGAGCTTACCATCTCACAGTGACGTCTTATCTCAGTTTATTTTGTGACATGTTTAGAAGAAACCATTCACATATTCCTTCTGGATGGATGGTCCTTGTCATTTAAAAATATGAAAACATTTTACATATTGTTCTATATAAATGCATATGTGAGATTTTATTGTACAGTTTCAGTGTCATCTTTTTTCCTCTATTTTGTTTGGCTCTCTTCTCCCCTTCTCCCTCTTCTTCCATTCACACTGGCCATCCACTCCTTCCCAGGGAGTCCATATTAATAGCTAGAGGATGGATTTCCAAATACCACTCCTATATAATATAGGCAATCTTCTTTATGAATTCTCAGATAGCCTATTTCAGAGAATCAGTTTAATTACACTTTTCTGAAACATAATATTGCCTATAAAACTATCTTTAAAACAACTTTTATACCTTGAGACTTCACCTAAAAATCATAGAATAATTTATTTCTCAGTTTGTTTAATAAGATTTGTTGAGCTCCTCCTTTGAACTAGACACTGTGCTAGGTTGAGCAATAATTCCAAGCTTTGCCAAGGTTTACAGTTTAATCCTCTCTCCATCTTTTTTTTTTTTTTTAGTTAGAGTGTCGCCGCTCTGTTGCCTAGGCTGGAGTGCAGTGGCCTGCTCACGGTCACTGCACCCTCTACCTGCTGGGCACAGGTGATCCTTCCACCTCAGCCTTCCAAATAGCTGGAACCACAGGCACGTGCCTCCACGCCCAGCTATTCTCTCCATCTTTGCTCTTGTCTTTGACCAAAAAAACAAACAAAAAATTCTACTTAGAAGGTTTCTGTTATGAGCTGAATGTTGTGTCTCTCCAAATTTATGGGAGAAGCCCTCTCCCTTTTACTTAGAGATTGTTTTTGGAGAAGCCTATAAGGAAGTAACTAGGCTAAATGAGATCATAAGAATAAGACCCTGATCGAGTAGGTTTAGTGTCCTTATAAGAAACACCATTCATTAGCATTCACAGAAGAAATGCCATGTGAAAACACAGAGAGAAAGCACTATCTACAGTCCATGAAGACAACGCTTGCCAGACACTGACTATGCTAGCACCTTGATCTTGTACTTTTAGCCTTCAGAACGATGAGAAAATAAATGTCTATTGTTTAAGGCATCCAGATGTGGTATTTTGTCATGGCAGCCTGAGCTACTGAATGTAGATTTCCTATGGGCTTAATCCCATGTTACAGTCATCTACTGCTATGTAGCAAACCACTCTAAAACTTAGTGACTTAAAACAACAATGGTTTATTATTTTGCAGAATTCTCTGGGTTGAATGAGGATCAGCAAAGCAATTCTTCTGTTGGTCCTGCTAGATGTCTTCACTCAGTTGGGAAGAACCTCTAAGATCATCTCTCCTTCTGTAGGGTTTCTCCCTGTTGGTTTGCAATCTTTCAGTAGCCTGGCCAATGTTTCCCTAACTCATGGCAACTGGGTTCCAAGAGGAGCTCTCTTAAGACTGTGCTAAGAAGTCTAGAATGTCACATCAGCCTCATTCAACTTGCCAAAGTAATTCTCGAGGCCAACCCACATTCGGGGTTGGGGGGGAGTATGTGGCACCTCCTGGGGTGAGTAGTAACATGTTTGTACAAGGAGGAGAGAGATTGATTGGAGCAATCTTTGAAGACTTTCTACCACACTTTTTAGCTCCTAGTTTTTGTCATCTTTTCCTTCTATATTTTTTTTCCATTCATCTCTGCTGTATATGAAGTCCTTTTTCTCAACTTTGCCACCAAACCCAATTTCTGTTTAATGTCAAATGTGTGAAAGCCTTTCTCAAATCAACTTCCTTTTTCCCATTTTTATTGTGGCCAAGAATTTAGCCCTAAATTAACTCTTTCTAAGCTACTATAATTATTTCCTATCTGGCATTTCTTCCTCCAGATTCCGTCCCAATACGTGGAATATATTGCTGCTAGATAATGTCTATAAAACAAAACCAAGACAGTCGGACACCTTTCCTAAAAACCTCAGTGTTTCCCCATCGTCTACTAAATGAACACTAACTGATACTCAAGCCATCTGTAATGTGCTTCCCATGCATATTTTCCTGGTTGTACTATATACCATGTATTTTTCCTGTCCTATGAAATGTTCTCTGTATTTCCCAACTTCTCTATCAAAGTCTTTACATTTATCAAAGCCCATCTTCTTCCATCTTTTCTGTGAAACTTTTTCTGATAGCCCCAGCTAGAGACGGCCTCTTCTTGCTATATAGCCCGGAAATATTTGTTTCCAACTCTTGCTGCTTGCATCCTGCTTTGCCTTTTATTACAGTTAGTTATCATTCTGGATATCTTTCTGCTCGAAAGACAACGGGCTCTTTGAGCTCAAGGTCTCATTCTAACTCAGTTCTATATTACCTTCAGTGTTTGACATAGTATCTGGCCCAAAATATTTGCTTAATAAATTATTGATCTATTGAAATGGATGAAATGTGCAAGAATTACAGCATGATCTGTTTCCAGAAGTCAAAAGTTAGAAATCTCTATTTTTTTGGGAATGGAGAGAATTAAGGAGAAATGCATAGTGGAGAGAGGGGTACTGCAGGGATCCCATGTGCTCCCTCTTCTCTTATTCATGTCACCCTTTCCACTTGTATCAAGGATTCCTTACTTCTCGTTCTCACATCAGAGGGTGACAGTCTTAGAGGGCAACAGCTGAGAGCCATAGTGCCCCACTATACCATGATTTTGTTTGTTTGTTTGTTTGTTTTTTGGTGGGATGGGAGAAGAACAAAAGCATATTCTGCAATATACAGGGAAATATCTTGATTTAATGGCATCCTTACAAATTATGATTATTTATTATCTGAATATTGTTACCTATGTGACTCACTTTCTTTCAAGACCCAAACGTGCAGATTCTGGCTATAACATTCAGCAGGAATAAATATTAGTGTAAGACAGTGTTACCACCCCCACTTCACCCCCAAATTTTCCATTACCTCAGAATATGAGTCTATTTGGAGATAGGGCCTTTAAAGTAGTGATTAAGTTAAAATGAGGTCATTGGGGTAGACTCTCATACAATATGACTGATTTTTTTTAAGACAAGGAAATCAGCCGGATGCAGTGGCTCACGCCTGTAATTCCAATACTTTGGAGGTCAAGGCAAGAAGATTGCCTGAGTCTAGGGGTTCGAGACCAGCCTGAGCAACTTGGTGAGACCTTATCTCTACAATAAATAAAAAAATTAGCCAGGTGTGGTGGCATACGCCTGTAGTTCCAGCTATTTGGAAAGCTGAGGTGGCAGGATCACCTGAGCCCAACAGGACGAGGCTGCGGTGGCCATGGGCCAGCCACTGCTCTCCAGCCTAGGTGACAGATTGAGATTCCAACTCAAAAAAAAAAAAAAAAAGAAGAGGAAATTTAGACATGCATAGAGGTATCAGGAATCAGGAATGTGTGCACACTGAGGAAAGACCACACGAGAACACAGTGAGAAGGCAAACCAAGGAGAGGCCTCAGGAGAAATCAAATTTGCCAATCTCTTGATCTTGGACTTTTAGCCTCCAGATTTGTGAGAAAGTAAATTCCCGTTGTTTAAGTCATCCATTCTGTGACATTTTGTTATGGCAGCCCTAGCAAACTAATACAGATAGGAATAAACAACATGATTGATTTTTCTGATTTTTCCTTCTCTCTAATGTTCTGCAGGCACTGCAATGACTTTCTGGTCTCTTTGTTATTTAGAAAAATTGTTTTGGTCTGTTCTCAGGGTACCATGAGCACAGTATCATTTCTATGAATATTAAGTTCTGGCTAAATCACATGAAGAACATGATTCTCCTAGGGTGATCAAAAAGCTAGTCACCATGGCACCAACCCATCATTTTTAAAAGCATGCAGAGTGCAATGTTTTGTTCATTAAAATTCAGTTTTTCCAAAGCAATGCATAACTTTGCCTAGGACACACTCTGAAAAGACTTTCCATTTATTAAGTGCATTGTTCTATTTACTTCAATTTTCCTTCCAAGTTCTGCCTGTGACATTTTCACAAGGACAAAATCCTGGGTGTACTAGGAGGTTGGTAGAAACAGACCCTAGAATGAGTTTCAACTCTTAAATCCATGCTCAGTCTCCAAGGCCAAGTGACTCAATGTAGCATGCAAAAAGATGGAGTCAGGGCCCGGGATCAGGCCATGTGGAAAAAAGAAAGAAAAAAGAACCGAGAGAGATGGGAAATGTCTGGAGTGACTCAGAATTTATTCCCTGGAGCCCAGACCTCCTTAAAGTCCTCTGCTGAATTCCCACAATTAGTGTATTTTTTTTTCGAGCCAACTTCTAATTTGCTCTCTGCTTTACCACGGAAGCCTTTGCCCCACAGCTGGGGCTCATTTGGTTTGGATTTTCTTCTATAAATTGCTTGCAGCAAGGATCGTTGGGAGATAACTGGTGAAAGTGACCTAAAAAGGAAACTCCAGAGGGAGCCAGAGAGACTCCGAATTGTCATCTGTTCTCTTCCCCAAGAATTTGTGTTACTTTTTGCCAAAGAACCACTAGTTTTGAAGCTTGAGTAATTTCTTCTGTTTAAAAGCTAAAAAACCACCTTACATGGTACACCATCAAACAAAAGTGTGTTTCTCAGTCTTGTAGTAGAGAGTATGGAGCGGTTAGTGTTTGCGATTCAGAGTTTCATTCGGACACACTTCAAAGAAAGACTATGGGCAGGACTGCTAAAAGCTTCACCAGCACCAGGTTATACAGATTTCCAGTTGCTGGGGCCTGAGCTCAGTTTCTGCATCTGAAGAGGATCGTAATTGCTGTCCTTTTCATCTTTTTCACAGCCTATTAAATGGAGACCACTTCACAGCAGGATACAGGATTACTGGTTCACAATAATAACAGCAAAATCTGTAATTTTGATTTCCCTCAAAAAAAGAGTCTTTGCAGTGATACCAGGGCTTTACACAAGTGCGGGAATGTAAACCAAAATAAAGGAGTCCGGGACCAGCTCACACAATGAAAAAGTAAACCCGCATCTAAGAAGTGGTAGAGTAGGTATGCATCCCTATTCGTAAACTAAAGAGTGCAGACATACAATTTTTCTTTTTTCTTTTCTTTTCTTTTTTTTTTTTTGGAGTAGGGCATCTCACTCTATCACCCAAGCTGGAGGGTAGTGTCGTGACCACGGCTCGGCTCACTGCAGCCTTGACCTTCTGGGCTCAGGCGATCCTTCCACTTTAGACCCTGGGACTGCAGGTGTGTGCCACCACGCCTGGCTAATCTTTTTTTTTCTAGATCCCCGTTTTATGAAGGTAATGTTGTTTGATCTCAGTCTTTTTAGGACCATGAATGGTCCTAAATATTGTCTATACAAATCCCTCGGATAGGGTGTTTTGAGGTTTCTATTCCCATTGGAACTTGGTCATTTGCTTCTATGACTTGCTATCCGGATGTATCTTGCACCTATGCTTGGCCTCACTGGCTCCAGTGGGTCTGCTTACAACTTCCATGTAGAATCTGAGAGCACAAGAATCATTAGGTCATTTCACAGTGCTTGTGAGACTCACTACGTTTGTCTGGACCAGCCATTCAGCCAGCACCTCCACAAAGTTTTTCTACTTCCTTGAGACTCTATAAGGCAGTGGTTCTTCTGTTTTTGACGTTTTCATGCCCCTCCTGGATTTGGCCACATTTCAAGGACAGAACAAGTGCCCCCTCTGTACTTACCCTCATTGTTTTGTCACCAATTCTTCTAAGCCCCTAGCGAGAGGGAACGTTTTTACGTTTGGGGTAGAGGTAAAGGCATTATGAGGGACTTTACCTTCTCCAATCTCCCTACTTTGGGAAGCTCAACTTTCCTTAAATCCCTGGATCTCAAACATTTGTTTATGTCAAGAGTGCTTTCTACATGTAAAGACTTTAAGTCTTTGCAATACTGTTGAGGAAAAATTTGTCTTTGCTTTTGCTTTTTGTTATGATATATCCCTCCCCCAAGGCAAGGAGTTTAAGCCTTCTAAGGGATTGGGGCGAGAGTGAGGGCTGTCAGAAGCAGAGGAGGAACAATGAGGGAATTTTTGATTAACATTTCAAAGATATGACTGCACCTTAATAGTCTGCTGTTGTAATCTTAGGACTGCACTGGGACAATACCCGAAAACCATATCTCATCTTTCACTTGTAACTTAGAGATTTTCCTTATCTGTTTTCATTGTCATCTCTGTTCCTTGTCTCTGAACATCTCAACATATCTTAGACTCTAATGATCTTAAGCAGTGCTTCAGCTGGACAGCATTACCCAGGAAGCATCATGTTCCACAATTTCTTTTTCACATGCATTCCCATTCCTGTTACTCACTCTTTTGGTGCTTTATAGTTTTTCTTTCATAGCACATGTCACAACAGCAATTATTTAATTGTGCTATTATCTACCAAATGTTCATCTTGCTGACCATAAAAATAGGAGTTATTCTTTCTTGTTTATGTTATGCCCATAGGAGTTGGCATATTGTGGGTATGTAATAAATATTTATTAGGAGATGAATTCATGAATGTTTGGTGGGGCACAGAGGTCCAAATTTGAGTTCCTACTATTTCAGGCAGTTTCACATAAACTGTATCCATATTCTTACCTCAGTCTCTGAAAGAAAGCTCCATGATCCCTATTTTGTAGCAAAGATTCTGAGTGTCCAACAGTTGAGGGAGATTGTCTCTAAATCTCTTTGCTAAGAAAGGGCAAATGTTTCACGAGGAAAACGTGTTTTTCTTAGCATCTGCTTGTTTTTAAAAATAACTTCCACTTTGGGAGGCTGAGGTGAGGAGATTGTCTGAGCCCATTGGGTCGAGAATAGCCTGGGCAACTTGGCGACCTCGTCTCTACACTAAATCAAAAAATTATCTGGGCATGGTAGTGTGTGCCTGTAATTCCAGCTACTTGGAAGGTTGAGGCAGAAGGATCGTCCGAGCCCAGTAGGTTGATACTGAGGTGGCCGTGAGTGTGCCACTGGTCTCCAGCCTGGGTTATGGATTGAGATTCCAACTCAAAAAAAAAAAAAGATAAATATAACCTCATGCCTTCTATAAATTACTGATACTTTACTAAGTGATGTTTACTTCTTCAAAAAGAATCATAATTAAACCAAATGATCCCCTAGTCAGGTTAGTGTCCTGTAGAAAGAACTTGAGGCTGGGCTTGGTGGCTCAGCCTGTAATCCCAGCACTTTTGGAGGCCGAGGCGAGTGGATTGCCTGAACCCACAGGTTCAAGACCCGCCTGGGCAACTTGGTGAGACCTCCTCTCTACAATACATAAAAAAAAAAAAAAAAAAAAAAAAAAAATTAGCCAGGCGTGGTAGCGCGTGCCTGTAGTTCCAGCTACTTGGAAGGCTGAGGCGGAAGGATTGCGGAACCCAGCAGGTCGAGGCTGCGGTGGCTGGGAGCGTGCCACTGCACTCCAGTCTGGGCGACAGAGTGAGACTCCAACTCTAAAAAAAAAAACAAGAAAAAGAAGGAACTTGAGGCAGATTATGGTGCCAGAGTTGGTTGGAAATTCTTTCCTGGGTCCCTTAAATTACACGATAGAGATGCACTTGTGTTCTGCCCACTTTCTTCCTTTGTCCTAAACACCAGACATGTTCTGTCTCCAATACTGTATCCATTCTATTTTTAGGACTTGGTTTCAGAGTCTGAGTCTGGATTGGGGTTAGACTAGCTACTCTATGCAAAACATTAAAAACAAAGCAGAATACCCCCCAACCTTCCTCCAAAAAGAACACATTTCTATTATTTCTATTATAGTGGCTTGTGTTATCAAACGTAAGAAAAATATGGCAAGATGAGTAATTAGTATAAGAAAAATATGATAGATTTTGTGACTTTAAAAGAATGCATTGGAAACAGGGTGTGGTTGGCTGAGGAAGATTGACACAGAGAGGGGACTGGAAAGCAATCTGGGGGAAGGAAGATTAAGCCTGGGCCTTGAACAAAGTCTAAAATGTCTTTATTGTTTGAAGCAGGTAGGCAGATAAGAGGTGGTTTCAGGGGTAATAGGCGTTCCAAGAAAATCTAGTGATTTATCCTGGCTCTAGATCTCCAATTTAGAGAACTTCCGAGAAGCACAGGTGGCTCGAGGGTCAGCTTATACATTGGAATAGAACACAGTCAGTTAGAGTTTCATTGAGGTTTGAGTATCTCAGGCCAGCTTAGGTGTACCTCAAACAGAGCCAAAACTCTAGATCAGTTTCAGAGCTCTCCTGCTGTCTTGGAAGGGTTCCTAACCACAAGACCAGTCTCTGGGTCAGAGCAGATGAGATCAGGAAGCCTTCCCTGACAAACCTCCCGCCCACTCCAGATGGAGTTAATAATTGCCCTGGTCCCAGCATCCTTGGGAACTCTTGACAGACTCCTGGAGGCCATCATTGCAGTGCTCACTTGGTTTATTGGGTCACCTTCCCTCCATGCTCTGGACTCCTTGAGAGAGGGCTCTGTTTTATTCTCAGTGTGCCCAGGCGTCCCCAGCATCTAATACTTTCCTAGCACCCAGCCTGGAGGAACTCAGCTAATTGAGTGGAAATAGAGACAACACTGCCAATTCCCTGCTAGTCTTTATGTAGGCAATACATTTCTAGATATATTGTACAAATCTTATCTAATTCTGACTTATATATTCTTATATAGCTATTTTATATATTACAATTATAATATAGTTTATAATATAATTATGTGTTATATTACTCTTTTACACATAAAAGAATGGAGGCTGAGTGATGAAATGACCATGGTTGTGAGCAAATACTCTGCTGTGCTCTGTCTGTAAATTCAGAGTCAGCTCTAAGCTTAGAAAGAGGAGCAAGTCCTGAAGAAAAGTTTGGTGGGACCCATAAAACACACCTGCCATTTGCCATGAATTCAGATCCCTTCACTTTCACTGTTGGTTAAAGCATCATCTTGAGAAGTCTCTTTTACATTTCACTTGTTCCCTGATAGTGATGACTTGATCATGGAGTTTCCATGATGTGGCTCGTTTATTTTTTGACAATAATGAAAAACATTTAATTAGTGCTTTTCTGAGGGTTTTGCATATATTACTTTAATTTGCCTTCACAACAACTTAATGGGATAGCTAACATTGTTGTCCTCATTTTATACATGAGAGAAAGGAAGCAGGTAGAAATTAAGTAATTTTACGAAGGGGACGCAGTAAGTGGCAGAGCCAGTATTCCAACCCCAAATCCCTCAGTGGCATCAAGTACTCATGAAGTGTCTTCTCTGTTCCTGGTATTGCCATGTGCTGGGAGATAGCGTGAGGCACAAAGCAAATGAGGTTCTGTCTTCATGGAGCTTTCCTTCTAGAAGTAGATGACAAGCTGGAAACCAAAAAATAAATATTATAAATCAGACAATGAAAAAGCAGCAAAGAAAATAACTAGGGTAATGTCATCAGGTCTGATCAGGTCAAGGGGTCAGGGGTGTAGTTACTTTAAATGTAGCCAGGAAAGGGGTGACATTTGAACTGAGACTTGAAGAGTGAGAAGGTGGCATGTATCAGATGTGCAATGTGAAGAGAACAGAGAAGAGTTTATTGCTCTTGGGAGCCTGGGAAAGAGCTAGGAGAAGGAAGAGAAAGGAGTAAAACTCTGTAGGGTCTTGTGGGTAATGGAAAGAGTTAAAATTTATTCTAAGTGCAGTGGGAAGAGTTTTACACGGGGTGGTCAAATGATCTGATTTGTTTTTATAAATGCCACTCTTGGTTGAAAAGAATGATCTGTAGTTGGTTTAGATTAAGGAGCAGAGAAAGCCTAAGGAAATCCACAGCATGAATAGTCTTGGTCAAAGGGGATACTGGCTGAGGATACGCTGAGAAGGGAGGAAGGTGGGAAATAGTTTAAGGTTGAGTCTGCAACTTTTTAAAAATTTATTTCTTTATTTTTTATTTTGAAGATGTGGAGTACAATTCAGGATTAGGTATACAAGTGGTCATCATCCAGGTAAAGTGTGGGCCTCCCTTTGGTCCCCACTTTGCCTGGTTTGAGATCAGATACCCCTATTGATGTTGTATTCCCTCTACCCCCATTCTGGCAGTATCCTGCTACTGCCTATTCCTTTCTTATAGTATTATGGTAAATATTCAGGGTCCGCTTATGAGTGAGAACATGTGGTACTGTTTTTTGTTTCTGTGAAAGATCACTGAGTATGATAGACTCAAGATTGCAACTTTTATTGATAGAGCAGATGTGAAAAATGGGAAAGGAAGAAAATTAAGATGTCTTCTACATTTTTGACTTCAGTCACTTGTTGAGTATATGTGCCATTTTGCTGAGGTGTGGAAGGGCTGCAGGAGCAATGAGTCTTAAGAATTGAGATACAATTCAAGAATTTTTGGTGTAATGTTATTTTGAGTGCCTTAAAAATATCCAAATGGCATATTAAGGAGGCAATTGTATATGGTATTAGGAGCTTCGGAGTTATCCATGCTACACAGGAGACTGGTGAGATTTGGTAATGTCACAATTGTACTTTTATGGTTTCAACTTTTCAGTTCCAGAGGAGAATTCCTCCCCCCTCTCCTTTTTTAGTATGCCTTGACACTGAAAGTTTCTATCAAAACAAATGGACCCTGGTACCCACCCTCTTCTCAGGGTAACAGTAATGTCAATCAGAAGGAACACAGCGTAAGCAAGCTAAGTGCAGTTGGGAGATTGCAGATGTGTGTGTGAGCCACAAACCCACTTACACACACTCTTCTTGGGAAAAGTAGATAACAGAAGATTTCATAGTTACTGCCATTAAAATCTGAACTTTGAGCAAATACGGAGACTATGTTTAATAATATGGATATCAAAATGTAGCCCACTCCACAGCAGTCTGGTATAGAGCAGATGATGTGTGGGGGATCAGCAAGATGTGCCAATACAAGGTAAAGATGAATCCAGTCCGAAGTAGGACAGAAGCCATTCTCTCAGCCAAATCTGACAAAGGGTTTTCACTGATGCCTGGTGATGAGGAGCTGGAAATATACATCAGAACTCCCATTGTGCATCCTTTATAATCTGTTGAATGCATTTATGCCTAAATCAACTGCATAGTAAAATAAACACATATCTAATTCTAGTTGGGGTTCAATCTTTTAAGACTAATCCATTTTACTTTTCTTATTAAGTCCAAGATACGGAGAATCACTGGGTTTTATTAGAGCCCTCCTGGCAACTATAGCAGTGAAGATTCTTGTCTCCAGGGTGGGCAGAACTAGTTGTCAGAACCTCTCTGCCAGGTTAATTCCTTCGTGGAGAGGCTCCACAAGGTTCTCTAACACCTTGAACCATGAACGCAGGTGAACTGGCCATATTTCCTGTCTGAAAGGCAGCTGAGAAGCAGTCCTAAGCCAGTGGAATATAGCTCAGGTGGACATTGTGTTGGGAAAAGGGAGATGTGCAAAGGCATGAGGCAATTAGCACATCTAAAAAGAAACAGGCCTGGATGGGTTGTCTTAGCTGCTGGGAGAGGACCTTGAGAGCCGGCCAGAGGCACAGAGACCCTGAGTGCTGGGAAAGAGGAGTTTGTGTGTGTGTGTGTGTGTGTGTGTGTGTTGGGGGGGAGTTAGAAATTTATCTTTAGCTTCCCAATGTTGCCTATGGTTTACCTTGCACAAGAATAGATCTCCACCTCTCTTACTTGACTGAAACAAATCTATCCTCTGGAAGTTGGGAACCCAACCATTCCTTTCAGGCTAAATGCCAGCCTGAGTATTAACTGTCCTTTAGACCTTGCCCAAATCACTAAAATGCTCAGAAGTCGAGAAGAATCATTCATCCCTGTCAGTTAATGTAAGTATCATTGTATGCTGGTCATTTTACTGACTGGGCAACTTGTTGTGAAGCACACTTCCTGAGACATTGAGGACTATGGGGCAAGACAGAGGACTTGGCACCCAGCGGCCTGGACATTCTCCTGCATTTTGAGGATAACAAGAACTGCTGAGACAATGACTAAGTCAGAAACTTCATTTTCCCATAACAAGTTCTACTTGGTTTCTGTTACTTTATTCTACTAGACATACTCTGTATTTCTGGATGTTCATTTGTCTACCTATATGTCCATTAGTAAATATGAGAAAATATATCCCATAGCTTGTTAGACAAAGAAGCAAAACTGGGGAACCCATGTCAGGCCTTATCAAATGTGTTCACAAGAGCATGAACATATACACGGTGTGTGTTTGGATGTTAATTAAAAATGCATTTTCAAGTTATATGGACAAAAGAGATAGCATAGGTTGATAGCATGCAAAAGCTAAAGAACATTAGAGGTGATATAGTTAGGTGTTTCTCAAATGGTTTTTAAGTTTCAAACATTTTCTTCAAGCGAAAGTTTATACCAAAGTCCAAATATACAGAGAGGATGGAGTGAGGGCTGTGCCTTTCGTAACCTCCCTGAGACAACTCTGTAGAACTGCTGGGGTTTAGCAGGCATGTTCTGCAAATCCAACTACACTGTATTATTGATAAAAAGACTGTGGGTCAGATTGGCCCAAGGTCATGCTGTGAAGAATTTAACCACAGCTAGAATTTGGTTCTTCTGACTCTTGGTCCATTGTATCACTTACCAGAAATCAATTATTCCCACTAGAAAATTAAGCAGAATCTGTGAAGAAAAGACTGAATAATTCTTGTTATTGTTATTACTTTTATTTAGATCTTTCTTTCACAAATGAGTTGGATGATTAGAAGGAATCATACACTTTTATGCCTTGTTCTTTTCTGCCTGGCATTTAGGAAAAATGATAGTTTCCTTAGCTAAGAACATGAGTTATTTCAGTCTGTTCCTCTTTGGCCCTATTGACAGTGCCACAATCCACCCATCTGGTACTCCGGCTTCTCAGAGTTCTACGCTGAGCTCTTCCTTCTCTCTAGACTCCACCTGTCTTGGCTAGTGTCACTCATCTACTCCTACTCCGGATGTCTTCCTCCAGTGTGTCTTGGCATGATACCCTAACATCTCCCTTCTCAACTCCTTCATAAGACTTTTCAGATGCCCTGCTTGGCTTTTAACCTTCTCCAACTATTTCTGCAGACTGGCACTTATCAAAGATTGCCTGTTTTTGGTGTTATCTTCCTCCATCTCAGTCATGAACCTCTAAGAGACAGCTGAAAACATGTCATAGTCATAGTACCAGATAAAATGCTTTCAAACTGTTAGTTGAATTGGATTGTGCATAATATGTAGAAACAGTCTTACTTCCAATTTTTGATTACATGTGATAATTGAGGTACAAGATGGGTAGTAGAGATGGTAACAGATACTTTAAAAATTAAGTCACCAGGCCCAAATCTCACCTGCATGAAGCCTACGTGTGAAGCTGATCCTGACTTATACCCCACATCTCTATAATAAAATAAAATTTAAAAATAAAAAGAAGAGGAAAAGAAGACAGGAAGATTAAATGTGATGAAGAATACCTAATGGAATTCTGGAAGAGTAAAGGTAATTCTAATGGAATCTGAAGAAAGAATGGACTTTAGTTCATAATAGGGTATCAATATTTGTTCATACATTGTGACAACTATGTCATAGTATTGTGTGATGATAATCAGGGGGAAAATTGCTTTAGAAGTTTATGGGAAATTGCTGCACAATTATCACAAACTTACTGTAAATTATTCTAAATATGATTTTTCCAAAATAAAAATGTCCAAAAAAATTAAGTCATCTGAAGTTTTGAATACATAGGACCCCAGAGTTATTCAGCCTGATTTTGCAGTTCTCTATAAAATTCCTCCCAGTGTTTTATTCTTTTTGAAGTATTGCATAACAGTTCATATATAATTTCATGATTAGAAAAAGCATTCTTTTCTATTTTCAGAAATATATTTCTCAAATGTCCTGTTTTCCTGAGTTTTTCTCAAAATTATGTATGTATTAACAGTTAATTTATTTTATGTATATAAATATATATGTATACTCTATCATCTATTTATCTATCTATCATCTCTATTATATAAGACAGATTTTAAAAAACCTTTCATTTTGGCTTCTGCTTGATTACAGGCATCAGTAGAAGGATAGTCACCCATGTTGTACATTCTGAAATAATCTTTCAGAAGATTCTTGTTTTTAACAAGAGGCCATATGACATCATAATTAAGTCTATGCCTGGATTTGAATCAGGTTCCACCACTCAGTTGTATGAACTAGGGCAAATTACTTTATCCTTGTTTCTGTTTCTTTGACCGTAAAATGAGGATAATAATAATACTTAACCTCTTAGGGGTGCTGTAAAGACTAACTGAAGTGATATTTAAAGTGCTTAGACCAGAACCTGGGATATAATGAATGCTATATTGGTACTAGTGGTTATTCTAGGACTCTGTTTTCATTTCCTCCCTCCAACTTCCTCCCATGGACATATTTTTTCATACTCGTTCTTAAGCGTTAGTTTTTTGGCTAAGAGGAGCATGAGTAAACACAGACATGTGCACCTCAGACAAGCACTTTTGCAGGGTTGGTGTTAATGCCAGTGAAAGAATTCTTGTAGCCAAGGTGATTATTAAAAGGCTAATGATTGTATTCATAATAGAGAGTAGACTATATGGAGGAGTGATTAGAAATACAGTAACTGCATTGAAGCAATTTTCAGACACTATAGCATGGGCTTTCCCATAGGCAACTTTATAGTATTACTGAAGTCTGAACAGAGCTGCATATTTCTAGACCAAGAGATTTGCTGAAGTTAAAGAAGTCCAAATGTCTACAACCAATGGGTGAAGGATGGGAAGAAATGTTTTCTGAGTCAGCCTAATATTGAGTTCCATCAGATTAATATTATTTATAGCTCTTTAGGAAACAGGCCTCCTGCACACACTGGGCTTGTTTTAATCGTCCCATTGTTTGCCATCAGTCTGCATAATAAGACTAGCCTTCCTGCGCATTTTTCCTGAGTTTTGAAATGCTGCAGGTTTAGTTTAATGAGGTCTCACTTGCCTATCTTATCTCTTATGGCCCATGTATTTTGCTCAGGAATTGGATGCCAGTTCCAACTTCCGTAAGGGTGTGCCCTGCATTTTCTAAAGTTCTTAGTGATCGCTCACAGAATTAAAGATCTGAGTATCACATGTTCTCACTCATAAGTGGACCTTGAACAACTATCATAATACTTTAAGAAAAGGATTGACAGTGGCGGGGAAACTATGGGGGGGGCAGGGAGGGGAAGGGAGGTGGGATTAACAGTAGTCAATATCTGTCTGGGGATGGGGGTGGGGGCACAACTCATCAACAAGGGTACCTGCACAATACATATTTGTATACCTAACACTTAACTGTACCCCACAATTTTAAAATTTAAAAAAATGTTAAAAAAAAAGAAATGCTGCAGGTTTTTTCTTTACCTTCTTTGCATTTCTAAAGCATATGTGTTTAGTAGAGAAAGGCTATAAAAGTGCTTACTGTGCTTGATTGGGCAAGCAGTTTTTCCACTTTGGATTTTAAATAGATTTGCAGATTTAGAAATCTGCAAGAGGTCCAGTTGCCCAAGCCTTCCTGAATGAACTATCCCCTCCTTTGGTCAGATAATTCAGTACCCACTAAAGCTTTCCAGTTGTGTTTTCCATACTTATGTATAGATGAAAATCCCAAGCCATATGTTTACTTTTGTATTTAATATAATCACTTACAGAGACAAAATTATGACTACGTCATTCATATGAACTACAGTAGGGGAAATTGGATATATATATATGGTTATTTTTGAGCCATAAAAGTCATGGCATGGCTAAAGAGCTTGGCCAAGTAATTATGTGAAAAAATATAGGCTAACTCCAAACACCTAAATAAAAACCAAAACACTCACACAAACATTCAAGCAGCCTATCTACATAATATCAGACAGCCAGATGCAAGAAAATATCTGCACAATGAACTGAATTTTTTTAGATTGTATTTGATATGTGATGTCCTTCAGCAGTACATCTGTCTCTAAATGATTAAATTATTTATTGGTGTCTCTAGTGCTATTTTCTCTGTGTGTGACCCAAAAAGCTATTAAAAGGTTAGAGGCTAAGCTAATAGCATTATCTCCTAGGTGATTTCTATTTATCTAGGCATAAGACCACCTCAAAGAAAGGATTTTTTTGTGATCTACTAAGTTAATGTTCCCTGAATATTAATTTAATAACAATCTCTCTAGAAATGTTATAAAAACATTTAGGGGAACTTGGTTTTGTTTCTAGAAGAAATCAAGGCAAACATTTTATTGGGTTATCTAGAGTTATTATTAAGCATGACTACATTTATAGGCCTCAGTTCTTTCATAAGTGATGTGGGCATTACAATACCATCTTGGAGTTAATGTGAGATTAAATAAGAAAATCTGTGCTAAAATGCCTACTCCAGCACTTGATACATATTAAGTGTTCAATAAATAGTGGTGTAGGGTGGTGCCAAAAACTTAGGCTTATTGACACAACTTTGGGGTTGTGTAGAGTGGCTGCACTTCATCATGCAATAGCTGTAGCATAAGTGTTTGGTGCTTTTCTCTCCCATTACTTAGTAAAGTCAGTTTTATTTTTAATAACCGAGACTTGAGGATGCTCCATTCTGCAGAGTCTCCAGCTAAGAATGCTTATCTAAAGGGCTCTCACCTTGAGGGAGCTCAAGTTGATATGTCTTCTCTTAATCTCTGCTGCCCAAAGGAGCTTCTTTCTCTGATCTGTTTTTCTCTCTTAGACATAGTTAAGAGAGACGACACAATAGAATGGAAAATGGTTATTGAAAGTAATGCTACCACTGCAAGATTTGATTTTTCACTTACCAAGGACTTTGAGGAATTTAAACAATTCTAAGTAGATTTCATCCATTAAATTTTTTCCATTTAAATCATTTATCAGTGGAGTAAATACCGTATATAGATTACTTATACCTGTATTAACTCAGGACCATGCATTGCCATGTTCAGAACACTGGCAGATGTAATGCTAGGAAACAGACACCACTAGTGGAATTAAATGAATGTGTCTGCATGATTTAAACTATAGACTTCTGATTTTTTTTTAAAGATGTGAGATACAATTCAGGATTAGATATACAAGTGGTCATCATAAAGGTAAAGTTTGGGCCTCCCTTTGGTTCCCACTTTGCCTGGTTTGAGATCAGGTACCCTTATTGATGTTATGTGACCCCCCTCCCCTGGCAGTGTCCTGTTACAACCAATCCCTTTCTTATAGGATTATGGTAAATGTTCAGGGTCCACTTATGAGTGAGGACTTCTAAATTTTAGTCATTTAAGTCTGAATGACTTAAACTACAGACATAGATCCTGTGAATACTGGTAAGGATGAAAACTCGAATTCTGAGTTCTCTTTTCTGTTGTGAAAGCATGCAGAAAAATATGCTTACTGTCTAGAAACACTCATACTGTCATCACTTCTTGAGTATAGAAGAATAGAGTCTTAGCTAGGGTCCAGTCTTGAGACAATAACCACATCGGTTATTTTAACAGCAATAACTTGATATTAAGAGTCGTTAATTTTGTATTGAAGAACTGAAAATGCTAAACAAGCCATTAACATATCTCAGAGTTAGTCTGGGTCAGCAGGACTGGTTTCCTGGGTATGTGGCCCCCGCATTTGCACAAAGTTTCTCATTTTGAATGGCCCCACGCTTGGTTTAATGCTCTGCTGTTTTCACCTTAAAATTCTTAATATTTTTTTGAACGAGAGTTCCACATTTTTGTTTTTTCATTGGGCTTTTCAAATTATGTGGTTGGTGCCACCTGTGGGAAGCAGCTACCATCTTAAGGGTGGGGAAACAAAAGGGGAAAATTAAGGTTATTAAACAGTCTTGGAGAAGGGACCTCTGAGATGTGGGTGCCACCTGGTGCTCCTATCTCTGAGTAAGAGGTTAGGCCCTGTGCCTCTGGGGCCTCAGAGAATAGGTACTGGTAGGCTGGTGCTGGAGTCTAGCAAGGGGCATGACAAGACTGTTTCGAGAATCTCTGAGGTGACATCATGAGGCTGAATGTATAAATGTTAGAACTTTAGACGTCTGCTACTGAGAGGAGCTGCTGTTACTGGGATGAAGGAGTATTGCTAGGTAAGCCAAAGTAAAAAAGGAGCAGGAAACAAAAGAGATTTAAAAAGCAGACATAGGAGCAGATCCTCTCTCTCCCTCTCCTCCAGTCTTCACCTCTATTTCCTTTTCTCCTACTGGCAAAGCTAACAGGGACTCAGCTGGCAAAGCAGAATTGTGGGCTGCAGAGCTCCAGACTCAGAGTCACAACTTATGGAAAGGTGTACTGGAAGTGAGGGCTTCATAACTCCCACAAGCAGTAAGTGACAGACTGAGAGAGAGATTTATAAGGTGCTTTGGGTCTCGTCCTCCCTGCTGTTTCTGTAGCAGCCCAACTAACACCTATCTATGCAAAAAAGCTCTCAGAAGGCTCAACGAACACGATCTTTCCAAATAGACCATATAAACTTAGTAGTTCCAATTTTCCCTTGGAAATTTATGATGATTTATGTAATAAATAATTCTGGTTCAGAATAGTAAAGCCTTTAGATGGCATGCAATTTAGAAAAGAGGAGGGAATACTTTATTATGCAGAATATACTTTTCCTCTGAGTGCTTCCTGGCAGGAAAATGCAGACTTTTCCCTTTGTCTTCCCCTAAGACTTGGACTTGTGTTTATGCCAGCGTTTAGGTAAAATTTATTGAACATCAAGTTCATATCTGGTCCAGGCTCCATTCCCTTTTCTTCTTTCTTTTTTGTTAGCTATTTTCATTGTACTTAGCTAAAGTAAGGATTATTTCATTTTAAGTGGAAAACTTTTGCATTTAAGGATTCAATGTTCCTATAAAAAAGACCACTCTCCAGATCAGTGAGTGTGTCATTGTTCATCTTGACTCCATTTTAGCGAGTTGTTTCAAATAAACTACCGTCTTCCTCTGACAATCAGAGCTGCAGTAGTGATGAGTTCAGCTATTCAAATTTGGTAGGTTAAAAAAAATTCAGCCATAAGCTAGTGCTTTATAAGTGTGGTATCTTCACCACACAATCCTTCATATACAACTGCTCTTTTTTGGGGGGGGGGGGTTGGAGTCTCACTCTGTTGCTCAGGCTGGAGTGCAGTGTCACACTCACAGCCAACCCAGCATCGACCTGCTGGGCTCTGGCGATCCTTTTGCCTCAACCTTCCAAATAGTCGGAACTACAGGCATGTGCTGCTGAACCTGGCTAATTTTTTATTTATTGTAGAGACAAGGTCTTGCCAAGTTTCCCAGGCTGGTCTCGAACCTGCGGGCTCAGGCAATCCACTTGCCTTGGTCTCCCAAAGTGCTGGGATTATAGGCTGAACCACCGAGCCTGGCCACCACTGCTTTTATTTTATATTTTAACTATTCCCTTTATGAAGATTGGGTACCACATTTCCCAATGCATATATGTGCTAAGGGCAAAGGATTTTTATCAGAATGATGCCGTCAAGCAAGGTAACTATAGCTTAATCCTAACTTCATATGGTTAATTTCTTTACTTCTAGAGCTGCCTTCCTAATATTGCCTTAACAAAATCACATAGTTCTGTGGCCACTAAAAGACCAGAGGAATGGACGCTGTGTAAGTGAAAGAGAAAAAACCTGGAACAGAATTATTTAGTTAGAGTTGTTTTCCGATGAAGAACAAGATAGTAATAGTTCATATACTCATCATCCATGGTCGATCCTAATCTTCCTCAGAGGAGTGAGTGGTACATTATACTAGAATGTCAAGCCTCTAAAATGCCTTGAGCTATTTAGCTATGCCCAGTAGATGTGCTCAGCTCATAGCTGATGTGCAGGCAACCTGACAGCTTAACTTGATACATTCGATTTCAACATCATGCTGGATCATTCAGGGTACAGAATTCAGAGATGTTATTGCTTAAGAAATGCCAAAGGTGGGCTATTTGCAAAAGTATCTAAGAGAAATCCATCTGTGAAATGTATTTTCTTTGTAAAGTGCACAATTTTCCACAAAGAATACAAGAATCAAGCCACCCTTCCTGTTGCTTTGCTCATCTCTCGTTTTCGTTTAACAGCATAATTCCAAATCATATAAACATGTAGAGACTGGTGCACTTTTAGAGAAGAGAAGAAAGAAACTCAGCTGAATCAGCTTCCTAAACTACTGCATTATTTTACTCTGATGGTTTTAATTAGAGAAAAAAATAAATACATTGAGACCATCTGCATATTCATAATGTAGAACATATGACTGGTTTTCAGGATTTTGAATAAGAAAGTGCGCTAATAAGCACGCTTCTTTCCATCCATTTCTCACATACCAGGTTATTTCTTTGAGAAATAATATATTTGAAAAATCTGTTTACTCTTTACATGAGCCAAATGTTCTAATTCTTTTAGACTTTGTGTGTCGTGCCTGCTACTATTGTATATTTTAGCAACAGATGTTGAAAAAGAGTATGATTGTTTATTCTTGAGAATGTACCAAGAATGAATTCATAACTCTTTGTGGATGTGTATTTACATTAACACATTGTCTTTGATTAGTATAATTTACTAGAGCTACATTTATAGGAAAGTCTTGTTAGAATTTCCTCAAACTCAAAATCATGTTAAAGACTCAAAATCAAAATGGGTGTGCAGTACATGTGTGCACACAGACATGTGTGTGCATGCTTGTGTGCATGAGGGTCTGAGTATCTCACAAAGGACCTAATGATGTGCATCTAATTTTTACCAAGTGAAATAATCAGCAATTGTAAAAATTAGACTGTATAAATATATTTATAAATATACTTAGTAATATGTAAGTATATTTATATAAGTATACAAAAAACATTTCAGACTTAAGTAAGATGGGATGATTTTTGAATTTTAAATTCTTAGTGCAAGAAAAGCATCTCTAGTTATATTAGAAGAAAATAGAAAACCAATAGAGCTTTTGCTTTTTTGTTTGACTTTTCAGGTAGTCTCTGGATCAGTAAATCCAATTCCAAATATGAAATAACAAACAAGAAACAACAAAAGAAGCAGAACTGCCATATCTACTTTAACAAAGCAGAAAAGGATATGAACTCTGGGAAAAAATATTGGAAAGGAAATAAAATTGTGTTCCTCTGAGACCAAGATACCACATTTGCTGAGCAAAGATAAAAGGAAACAAGGGAAACAGATTTTAGATGCAGAGATGTGTGTGCTGTGAAGAATTAGAGGAAATCAACTTGCTCCTGAGGAGAATGGCTCTGAAACTCTCAAGTTTGGTGAGCCTTGATGAATCTTAGTTATCCTTAATGCTTCAAGATATTATAAGAGGTCCAAGTGCACAGAGGTACAACTTCTTTCAGGATTTAGCAAGGGGTATTAGAGGCTTGAATGAAATTATAAGCAACTTGTTGCCTAGTTTGGAAATTTAAACAAATGGAAGTATTTGATCAAGCAGGTATTATTTATTAAAAAGAAAAAATTTCAAGGTAGTTATTGACATTTTATATTGAATTTATGTTTTATATTAAATCAGTCTTTGTTTTGCAGCAGGGAACAATTTAACTCTTCCATTTATTTAGTAAGGACATTGGAGACTTCCAGTATTTCATAAAATCTATGATGACTACGATGATCATCAGATTGGGAGTGATTTTGCTTTTTGGGGCATCACTTTTGAGTGACTCCTTTTCAAGGAATTGACTTAATTCAAATTAGTTTCCTTTTTTCCCTCTTCTAGCTAGAACATTACACCTATAATTTCACCATATCTTATTTTGAGCCTGTTTTGAAATAGATAATACTAATTCAGTTCAACTGCCATAGCTCTTTGAATAGCAAAAAGGATATCTTTCATCATTTCTTGACCTTTTGGCTAACATCAAATGTAGGCTTTCTTCCATGTTTTATCTTTCTGCTAATTTCTAGTGGTAAAGGTGCATGGTTAATAATTTTCTCCATATAATTTTGGAATTTGCTTCTTATTTACTATCCTTATAGACACCTAAAAACTCCATTTGCTTTTCCCTTACTATATATCAGACTTTTTCATTGGATTTATTATAGTTTTTCTATGTATATTGCATAAGAAAATACTTATATTGAATATAAGCAATGTGATGTAGGCATTCTTTTTGACCTGGACTCCATATTGTTTTATTCATTCCACTAATGGGTTTTTCGTTTCTTTTATAGGTTTTACAGTATTTGGGACACAGTTATATTGGATAAAATTGTTCTCCATTTCTTTCAAAAGGCACAGTGTACTTAGATATAGTAAAGCCATATTTGAGTAAATTCAGTATGCAGTGACCAAACATTTAAGTAAAACTTACTACCACCTTAAGTAAAAGTTATCATTCTCATTATTTTTAGGTGTACAGTTCATTGGCATTACACACATTCACATTGTTGTGCACCCATCATTCCATCATCAGTATTCACGTCCAGAACTTTTTATCATCCAAGCTGAAACTCTGTACCCACTCAACAATAATTTCCCCCTCCAAGCCCAGCCCCTGGTGACCACTATTCTACTTTCCATCTCTATAAATTTGACTATTCTATCTGCCTCATGTAAGTGGAATTACATAATACATATTTGTCATTTTACGTAAATTTTACTCTTCTAAATGGCTATTGCAACATAAGGAGATGCCTCGATTTGGATGCCTCCCCACCATTGCTCCTCTACCTACCTTCAGTTTTCAACTCTACATGGTCTGTTAACAGACAGTGAAATTCAGTGAGGTCGTCGTGATGGCTTCCCCATTAGTCTCAGTGAGGATATGCCTCAGTTAACTTCATCAAAGACAAATCCATTTCACGTCATATCAGACTGATAGAATATATGCCAGTAATATAAGAATACTTCAAGTTACATGAGGTAGTGAAATAAAAATATACTAAAATAATGAAATAACTGAAATGATTCTTCTGTGTCGTGTGTGTGTGTGTGTGTGTGTGTGTGTGTGTGTGTGTGTGTACTCATAAAGGAAATAATTTTGCTTGGTAACATAACTAATCTCCATGATCATATTATAGTTTACAAAGAACTTTTTCACAGATATTTTTCTCTCAAACAACAGCCTCGAAATGTTAATGTTTATTTCCATATTTAGATGCTACAATTAAGTCTTAGTGACATTAACTCATGTTCAGCAAGCGGGTGAATAGCGTGCTGGGTCCAGTGTTTGTGCCTCATTTCTTTGTCTTATTACTTACCCGCCAGTGGCACAGGAATCCGATGTCCAATGTCCAGGTGTGTACAGAGTCCCAGTCTGATGTGCTAATAAGTATATAGTGTTCTCCTTTCAACTTGACCTTCCAAGATATCTTTTCCTATTTCCAACACTCAGCTACTTACTCTACTTACTCTACCTACCCACTGTGAGATTTCATAAAGGTTAGAAACATCCCACATCTGGCCAAGAGCTTCCCCCAAGCTGCTGTAATTAAAGATATGGACTATTTTCTCTCACACAAACTGGAATCACATTATAGATACTGAGGAGAAATCGTGGAGAACGAGTTCAGAGTGGCAGTAGACCAAGTTCTATTGCTGGTAAAAAAAAAAAAAAAAGAAAAAAAGAAAAAGAAAAATTGGAAAATGGTCTTATGCTAAAGTCCAACATGAAATTGCAAATGATTAAAATAATAATAATAAATGCTGTCAATTTTTTTAAACCTCTTTCAAAATGTAAGGGAACGTGGTGTAGAATATATCAACTTACACTCTGGTCCCTCTCCTGTATCTGAGTGTCCAGTCTGTGCAGGAAACAAAGCAAAGGGAAAAGGTAGAAAAACCTCAGCTTTGTGCTTTCTTGACTCTTGGAACATCACATTCCCAAGGGTATTGTCAGACTGGTTTTTACATTTTTTTTTCAATATTGCTTGGCAAGACTGTAGAAGTGTTGTATTTTTTAAACCATCGCAGGACATGTCCATTGACAGAAGCATGTTCTGCTGGTCCTGAAAAGCTGCCAAGGCAGGGAAATGGTTTATGCTGCATGGATTCATCTCTCAGCTCCTTCTCATTCACGCCTATTTTCCATGGCACTTTGATCCTTTCTCGATTTCCACTCCAAATGGGTCCCTGTGTAACCTGTGCCAACTGGCACACTTCTGTGAAAGAAGTATTGTGCTAATAATACCCTGGCCGTTTCTGAATTCTCCTCCACAGTCTCTTTTGTTCTATGTGGATATAAAGTTGATTGTTCCAAATTCCACTGCTGAATCGTGCTAATACAAGCATGACGGCTTAGCTTTAAGTTCAGCTTGTTTATTTATAGATTCACCAAACATCTTTATTCTAATGAGTTCAAATTTCTCCCAAAATAATTTTTATCAGATAACATTTTATTTTAACAACTCAATGAAAAGATAATCATCAAAGAGTTTATAGTGGTTTGCTAATCTGTTAACATCACCTCCCATGCTTCAGTTATTTGAAATACAGTTTTTAGTTTGTAAATCTTATGACGAGATACCCTAATAGAACAACTCAGAGGGCTC
>CAUYQG010265313.1:0-42622 GCA_963574415.1 Tarsius wallacei
TGGGCAACTTGGCGAGACCTCATCTCTACAATAAATCAAAAATTAGCCGGGCGTGGTAGCGCGCGCCTGTAGTTCCGGCTACTTGGAAGGCTGAGGCGGAAGGATCGCCGGAGCCCAGCAGATCGAGGCTGCGGTGACCGGGAGCGGCCACTGCACTCCAGTCTGGGTGACAGAGTGAGACTCCAACTAAAAAAAAAGTAAAAAGAGAGAGAAATGGTACTATAAAAACCCAGGACTTGATTCACATTTGTGCCCTCTCTCCCTCCCTTTCTCTCACTCCCCCTTTCTGACTCCCTCCAGCTATTCCACATCTTGAAACATTCACCTAATCTACATCATTAAAGGAAGGACAGCAGCAACACTTGAACAGCTTGAACTTGAAAATGGACTGAGTCCTAAGAAAAGCCAACCATTGTACAAAGTTTCAGTTAAGCAGGATGAATAAGTTCTGAAGATCTAGTGTACAGCATAATTAATAAATGAATTTTGCTAAGAGAGTAGATCTTAAATGTTCACACAACAACCAGTAAAGCTAACTATGAGAGGTGCTGGATGTGTTAATTAACTTGATTGTGGTAATCATTTTGCAATATATAGGTACCTCAAAACATCACCTTCCACTCTAAATGTATAATTTTTGCTGATTATCTCTCCATAAAGTTGAGGAATTAAAAAGTCATCCACTGGAATGTACTCTGGTGACAAGTCACACTTAATAAGTCTAGACTTTCTTTAATGGTGGGCTGATTTTCCCTGATCTGCCATGTGGGTTTTGTGACCCACACATATGACAATGAATTGAGAAAATGACATGAGTAAGGGTAGTGGTTTCAAAACAAATATAAAGTAGCTCTTAAACCACCAGAATGTAATCATCATCCAGAAAGGTGAGGGAGGCTCTCTGATGAAAGGCTAGACTTAGAAAGCCCACCCTTATGGAGCATGGTGGTGGCCAAACCCTGGAGCTCAAAGACAGACACCTGGGCAGAGGTCGTTGAGCTGCATGACATTGTCTCCAAGACTCAGCTGTCTGAGCTGTGAAAGGAGAACAAAAAAAGTTACATCCCTCCATTTATAAGTGAATTCAATACAGTAACATAAAGGAAACCTTCAGTGAATTCCAACCCCTAAATACATGCAAACTGCTGTTGGATTGTTGTTGTGACTCTTCTTATTGTTGTTCGGTGGTTCCAAATGTTTTCGAAGTATGACTTTGAATATCATATTTTAACCCTTCATAGTCTCTTAGTCTGGTCAAGAAGTTTAGATTGCCCCTGTGATTTTCTTATTAATTAAATATGTAAAGCCCCTTTCATGTCTTCAATACAGTGCATTTTTTCTCTTTTGCATTTTTGAACACTCCATAGTTCATAAGGCACTTTGCAGCTTTTCAAATTGTCATATTTGTTTAATTAGCCCAGAGACTGCCATGTTGATTTTTGTCAGCTGTGTGTAACAGTCTCGGTGCAAATCTCTGGCCAGAATTTTTTAAAAAATGATTTTGCACATTTCTTTCCTTCTTTGCTGAAAATGAAAGAGATGCTAGACAAGCAGGAGGCAGTGGTAGGAGTGTGTGTGTGTGTGTGTGTGTGTGTGTGTGTGGAAGGGGGAATACTTAGGCTCTGCGAAGAAAGATGTGATTAGAGCTTAGTGTGAAACCACTGGTTGACAACTGGCTTTTGGACAAGAGTCACAAATTGATTACAAACAACAGTCAGAATTCCAGGCCTGAGACAGGCAGGTCTGTGTGTGTGTGTGTGTGTGTGTGTGTGTGTGTGTGTGTGTGTGTGTGTCGGAGGTGGGGGGAGTTCTCCATGTGCTATTTATTTACCTCAAGACCAGTGTTTCATTTGCCCACTAGAACCTTCCCAGCAAAAGGTCTGACATTGTTCCCTTTGAATCTTCTCTTTGGTGCTTTGCTAAATTTATAGCCAAGAGTAAAAGTATTGATCTGGTTACCCCAAGAGATGGTATAGGCTAAAAACAGATAAGGGCTTAAAGAGGATTTAGAGATATCCACAGGCAATGGATTCTCAGAGGGTTATTAGGGAAGCTTGAGGGAGGGGTTAGTTAGAATGAACCCCTTCCTCCTAGTGAGCAAATGTTTTCAAATACAGATATGGGTGTTCTCAAATATGTCAATGGGAAACTATTAATAAAAGGTATTTTGATAATAGGCTTCATGTATTTTTTTTTTACCTTTTAATTTTGAAAACTGACTAAGTGGTAAAGTGGAGGAATCAGATTGGATTTATATTTAACAAATACTTAGTAGATAATATTTGTGAGATATGATTTCCAAAGAAGTATCAATAGCTACTCGTGGCTTACACTGTTTGGCAAGCGGCTGTTTCCACAAAGGCACAGAGGAACCTGCTTTCCTGATTTTAACACAGGATTGAAGCTTCTAGCATGCCTATGGGGCGAGGTTTTACATTTACACCGCTGGCTCCCAGAGTGTTCATATTGAGTTTAGAATGTTCTTTTTCTTCATCAGTCAAACTCCTTTTAGAAAAAGATATAGCTCTCACTAGTGCTGCTTCTTTACTACTCTTAATATGGACTACAGATGCTATTTATTTTCTATTATTTGGAGTAATTGCAGAGAAAAACAAATCTGAGAAGAGGAGCGACTGTCCAGGCATTCAGAAATAGTCAGCTTGGGCTTTCTGAATCAATTTCACTGGGACTTACTAGTGGTTTTGATGGTGTTAAATGCAGGCTACTGCAAAGAGTTTGATGTCTCTGTTGGTTTATTTTCATTTTTATTGAGGGGTGTCTGTGAGTGGGGAAGAAGGGGGAGTGCTTGGTGTTCAGTAGCTCGACTGACATCTTGTGATAGATTTGTTAGTTAATTTCATGTGAATGGGGCAAACCAGTTCTCTTTCATCCCCCTGGCACTGTGTTTCTAAGACTGAAATAGCTATTTCAGAGGAAAGACAATTCCATGCAAATCATATTGGATGGAGTTTCAGCTGTATTAGTGGCCTGGTACCTTATATTTACCGAGCTCAGAAATAATGAGAGAGCAAAGCTACACCCAAGTTGTTCACTGGAGGCCTCTTTCCATGAAAATAGATATTACTTCTTTTTTCCCCAGCAATTGAGGCTTTGTTCCTTCTAAAAGCAGTTGTCATGAACTCCTCATTACCATTTTTCTTAATGTGATAAGTGTAAACTACAAGAAAGCTATCATGTTTGAAAAGCTACAGCAGCCCTTAGAAATGGAATACTAACGCCTTGTGTAATTCTTTGAAAAGGCTTAGACAGGAGATTGTGTGAAATGTATCCTTCTGCCCCCCTTTGCCGAGAGTTGTCATTCTCTAGTGCCTTTCACTTAAAGCATAAGCTGGCTTTCTAAAGGACTGCTGTGCTGCTGCATCTCCACTGTGTATCTCTCTATCAATGTAAGATCAACAAATCCCTTTGGTAATTTCTGAAACATGATAACAAATTGTATGTGACTCTCTAAAAACGGAAAAAAAAAAAAACCCCACAAAAAAACCCTTACAACTCTGACAGGTTTATTTGAGTTCTACTTTGAATGACAACTGGTAATTGTTATTATCTTACTCTTTTTCCAATTATGAATACTCTAACTACCTAGAATAGGGCCAGACTCGATGCCCGGACCTGGTCCAGCCTTCCGCCTGTAAGATGCCTTACAGAGAGTAGACACTCAAAAATTGTTTTTTGAATGAATGAAATTAAATGTAGATCTTTAGAGATGCTGCTGGGGGAGAAGCCAATGAAAGTATGTGAGTTTTATCAAATTGGTTTGAGTGAGTTGGAGCCAAAGGGGCAAATTGGAAGGTAACCATTAGGAAGCATCTCATGCTGTGAGGATATAGCATGACATTCCATCCAGTAAAGTGACTTTGAAAAAAAGAGATGGCTATAATATTATGAATGCCTAGGGAATTGTCTCAAGTCAGTATATTTTAAGTGATGGTCATTGGATGTTGTGATGGCAAAATAATTTGAAGCAGAAGAGCTGGAAACTCACCAGTGCAGTTAAGAATCACTTTTGAAGCGAGTGACAATGCTCTGGTGTCAAAATTAGCTTAACTATAAAAGAAACAAGTTCAAGGGTTGGAAATGTGAGAATTGGCCATCAAGAACCCTCAGAATCCTCAGAGCCTGAATTGGACTACTAGGCAGAAGCTCTCTACCTTTTTGTTCCCGCTCTTTGCAAACAGCGTCTCAATAGCCAGTTCTTACGTTTTTAACTCTTGAACTTGTGCTAATTTCCCCTGCAGCAAAGAAGGCAAACAATTCAAAGTTGTTCAATCTAACAGCATTTCCTAGTCGGGTGGCCAGTCTCCTGTTCTGACTGGTTCACACTAGCTTAGCTGAACGTCCTGATAAGGTTTAAAGTTTACAAAGCAAGCATGTGTCTGGGGAGTCAGACCCCATTAGTTAAATGAGCTACGGCCTCAGGTTGCTGCTACTGAAAACCTGTGCAGAACTCAATGGACCTGGTTGAATTCTGCCCAGTATATCACTACAGTGTTCTTTTCCCCATAGTTGCCTTAGGAGATGTTTCTTTGCAGTGTCAGAGTACGGAATGCCTGAGGATAACTCGTCCAAAAGAAGTTGCATGAATAGACCCTACGTATTATATTCAGTGGGTGAGATGGAGTTGACTGCATCTGGCAATGGCAAGACACTATGACTGATTGCCTGAATGAGCACACAGTAGAGCTTCAGGATACTGATCACCTTGCTTCGCAGCTGTCAATTAGAATTAGACCATTTTTCAGTGGAACCCTGGTATGGGAGCTGCCAAGATGAAGGCAGACAGTGTGAGCTAAGGATTTTGCATGTATGGTCCTGGGGCCAATGGAGAAAATTTTCAGATTCCCTTAAACAACTCCCAGCATTAAAGAGTTTAAATAAGGCATTCAATTATTTATTTGAGAAAACACTGCCGGGATTTTTATAGCATGTCAGTAAAATCATAAGTTAGTCTTAGAAAGTTTTAAAAGAGGCTTTTTGTTTCATTTCGGTTTGGTTTTTGTTTGTTTGTTTTTTGGTCTGATGGATTGCATTTTGTGTTAACCCATTTTTATGCCATTGCTAGGCTCAAAGCGATGTTTAACGTAACAACTGATTTTACACTTCCTACTAGCACCTGCCTGGAAATCAGGGATGCAATCTCAGGAGATTGTCTTCATAGCATTCCAAATAAAATAATTATTCATTTGATTGAATGGAAAAGGATTTTGATCATTAGAGAGGTTTGGCAGATGTGGTTAGTGATCAAGCTTAGAAAAGTCTTTGGTTGCACTATTGTTAGACTTACCAAGAGCTGAGCAAACAACAGGACAAATTGGGCTGTTAGCTGCCCCACTGTAAGACAGTAGACTTTCCCCAGCACCCTCCTCCTGCCCTATCCCTGGGAAAATGATGAATTTCCTTAGTCAATTTGGTCAGCTATATTTCTATGCCATGCAAAACAACCGCTCCAGATTCAGTTTGGAATCTTCTCATATATATTGTTGATTTTACAGAGATAAAGATTATGATTATCTGATTAGGTAAGGCAGTACAGTCAGTCTACAACTCCACCTTTATAGGAATCCCTTTTCCACTGTCCAAGGTAAGGACCATCTCACCTTCAGAGATGGACGGCACACTGCCTTCTAAGGCAGTAGGCTCCTTGGTTAGGAAGCTCACACGATTGGTAATTCTTTTTTAGTTTGAGCTAACATTGGTTCTCTGATAACTTTTACCCACAGAGCTAGTCCTAACCTCTTTGTCCACCCACCAGGCCCTGAATCTGTTCCATATGAGATCCTTTTATGTATCTGAGGACACTCCCCAGTCCTTCTGTTCAGTTTCCCTTTTCTGCGGACTAAATTTCCCTGTTCCATTAAAGTGCACTTGTATAGGTGGAGAACTTTCCAAGCACTTACTATATTAGTAGCTGTTCCTTGGAGAGACTGCAGTATTCCCATGCCCCACTGAAATGGAGCATCCAGGAGAGCACACTCTGTTTCAGGTGTGGTCTTTCCCATGCAGTGTCCAGAAGCACTGTTACCTTTCACATTCTGGGCATCACACTTAATGTCACCCATGTTGGCATTGGTTCTTTTGGCTGCCACACCTCCTCAGCTTTACTTAGAGGTGGTCAAGTAAAACCCTTGGGATTTTGCCCCACAAATTATGGTTAGGCCAAGCAGTCTTTCTCATTCTGTGGTTTTACACTTGGTTTGTTGAATGTGATTGAAGTTTTCATTTGCTCTTGTTAAAATTCATCTTATTGACTTAAAACCAGTGTTGCACAATCTTTCTAAATTTTTATTACTTCATAACTTAGTATTACCTGAAATTTTGGTAAGCAGACATTCTATATGTTCTTTTAAGTTATTGATTGAATGAGATAATTTTGAAAGCATTTTCTCAACCAAAGAGAGCCATTATTATTACTATTATTAAAACTGGTGAACAAGGAAGGATGACTGATAACAGAGCCCTGTGGCATGCCTCTAGAGACTGCTTTCTAGGTTGGCCTTGCTTACTCAGAAATCTGTGTAAGCTTGTTTCACCTTAATGCATGATAATACACCTCACATGTCTATCCTCAGCTACAAGTGTCATACGTTAGATTTTGCAAATGCTTCGCTCAAGCCAAGATGTGGCTTTCCCAGTCTACCAAGTAAAATCTCATTTTCCTACTTGTATCAATGATCTAGATTGTGGTCTGGCCAGGGTTAAAAGGGGTCTCAAGCCCTACATAGACATCACATTTCACATGAGCATTTTAAGGGTAAAACTTATTCTTTCTGGGAAACTCTGGTGATGGCTATCCTTAGAGGATCCAGAGAGGAAAAAGATTAATAGCTCCTTCCATATCCCTACTTCCCTCCAAGGGGAATTTCATATGGAACAGCCAAGCTCCCTGACCCCAGCCAAAGGGCTACTGCCTACCAGGAGAAGCAGGCAGCTTCACATTTCTGCAGAGGATACACAGCAATGTGGCTACATGCTGGTACACCACACAGCCAGCACATGAATCCTCTCACAAATGACTGTGCGTCTCATTCTCTGGGCCCTTCCCAACTCCTATTGTCCATTTTCTATTAACAGCCCCACTGCTGTTGCGGATAAGGGTGCTAAAGCCCTAGCCTGGTTCTTTGTTCTCCTATCAGGGAGGAGCAGAGCTTCCTACAGGCCAGTTAGCAATTGACAGCGAATTGAGGACTAAAGAACAATTTGGCTGCTGCCCTCCTGAAGTCCGAGTCCATGGGCAGCCCCTCCTGGGCACCCTGAGAGCCCTTGTCTCCTCATTCTTGGCAACCCAGATGCTGAAGTACTTCACCTCCCCATTTCTGGCTCCCCAAAGAACTGTCAGGGCCCATTGATATAAAGGTTCAAAATCATTTATTCAAATAAATTTACTTTTCTGGTAAGTTATGACTTCCCAAGCCCCACCAAAAACACATGTGTTTTTGCTCTGGAGGATGGGGCCCTTTAACTAAAGAAGCAGTTTTGGCTGATTAGGGAGCAGGCCTCACTCACATAAAGGGGAGTCATTTAACTGTAAGTCCCTGTGAAAATACAATTCAATCTGATTTTGTGATTTTTGTGGATTTATTCTTCTTCTAATCAACCATATTTTTATTTAAAAATCACTGCTGTTCACACTTATTATTTTTAATCACAAAAAATTGTAAATACTTTCAAAATTACATTTATGAGATTCTTGACATTTCCAGAGAGGGACTGGGAAAAGGTGTGTGGGAGCCCCATTATCTTGAGGCCTGGGTACAACCCAATTTTCTCAGCTGCTAAGTGGAGACGTGAAGCCTAATACTGGCAGCCGTTCTCATGGAACTCATAGTAATGAGCCTTGAATGCGTATGACACTATATGGTTTCCAAAGCCCTTGAACATGCATTAGCCCACTTCCCCTTGTGACAGGTCTGTGAGGTAGGCAAAACAGTAGAATCAGAGATTAACAGCATTGCCAGCTGGGAGAGCCATGGAGACCATCCATGCCAAAACCCACATGTTACCAGCAGGAAAACTGAGGCCCAGAATGTACAAACATCTTGACCGGAGCTTCTCTGGTAGCTTTTGGCAGATCTAGACTTGAGCTAAACTCTCACTATCTTACTACTTGGTCCAGGAAGCTTTGGGGGCTCCTTCTGACTGTAACAACAATAACAATAATGAAAATGTGAAACATCATCATCATTTGCATTTTCATTAAGATGGTCATTTGAAAAATTGCTATAATCATCTCTTCAGTTTGTGCTCTTTTAAGGTAAGTACCTTAATATTTACGTTTCACCAAACATGTTGTTTGAATAGCTACTAAGTGTCGGGTATAATGGTAGCCTCTAAAAGCAATACAGACATGAATTTGTGCTCACGCACACACTGCACCTCTCACCTCCCCTATTGAAGCTTTTCCCAAACGCAAAGCACAGTGAATTCCTTCCACCACCAAGTTCCCTGAAGCTTCGTACATTCCCCTCTTGGGATGATTATCATGTCAGGTAAAGCCAGCTCTTCAAGGAAAAGTATTTGACTTTATCATTTCTATATCCCAGTGACTGGCACATGATGACTACTCAGTAAAAGTCAGTAAAACAAATGTTATGAGTTTATAAAAGAGATCCTGTCATTCGCTGTGTGGCCTTGGGCAAGTCACTTCACCTCTTTGTGTCTTCAACTTTTAATCTGTTAAAAAGGGTGTGAGGCTAATCCCTGCCTCTTTAGCTCATGGAGCAAAAAGATCAACCAATTACTGCTTACTAGGCACTGGAGATACAAAGATGAATGAGGCAAGGCTTGTGATGACATATTGGTCATTTGAGATAACAGCCATTCAGATACATGTATGTTAGATGAGTATGGGATACATTGGAGATTAACAAGGCCTGAATACAGACTGTCTTCTGTCCTTCAACCTGTGGGGTATTCAGCTTCTGTATCTAAATTGGGCAAAACAGGGCTACCCACAAGTTGTTTTGGATTTGTTAGCGTCCAAGGAGAGCTATGATATGGATAACGTGGTGGAAAATTGGGCCTTTTGTGACTTTTCTGGTTTTGACTTTAGAGTCTTCACATCACGTTATACAAAAATGTCTTCCTATTGTTAGAAATTACGTAGAATACTATTGCTTTGTCAAATACTAAAAACTAAAACTTCACTTAGCTCTTTCTCCATGTTGGTCAACTCTACAAAGGAGAAATACATTTGGTGTAGTAAAAAGTGTATTCACTTTGATACCAGCCATCAGCCTTCACTTACAACTAAATGTAAGGCTGTGTGTAAGCAACCTCACCTCCAAGAATCTTCACTATGTCAGTTGCTCAGTGGGCATATGCATCCCTGCTCTCTCTTCCCTCCTTCTACCCCTCCCTCTCTTTGAAGGACCCAAAGAGCCCAGATGAAGGAAGGCATCTTTGTGGAGGTTCAGACCAATCTCGGATGTGTGTGTGTGCATGTATGTATAATTTATTTTTGTTAATGGAGAAGTGATGCTTGGTACCCTGTACAGGTACTCAGGATTGCAGCCTGTCCTAAAGGCTTTGGCAACATTTTGGAAGAGGGGCTTAACCCTAGCCCATTATTAAAGTTGGATAAGAGTGTATAGTTGTTCTTATCTTGGGACTAGGAAAACATAAAATAGATTAATATCCTTCAAGTGCTAATGAAAAGGGTAACACTGGAATATCGTCTGTGAGCTTGCCACATTTTGCACATCTAGCTCATTTTGAGAAGTGAAAGAGTTTGCTCTAAAATCCCTTGCTGAATGTGTCCTTCTAGGAAATGATATTCCTTTCAATTGCTTTCTCCCTACCATAATCACGTGTATCAGTGGTGATATGGACTCAGTGTGCTTTGTCATGAAATCTCACATTTTCAAATACGGTTTGAAATTATCTGAATTGAAAATGCAAAAACACATGCAGTTCCACGTGGGTTAACCAGCAGGGTGGTACACTCCACTGGCAATTCAAGAAAATCTGATTCTGCCTCAGAGTAAATAAAGAAGGCCTTGGGAAAAAGGGATACCTTTGAGAAGTGACTTTATTCTTCCCAGTGTCTAAAACACTTTTTAGTCAACCCAGAGTCACACCTGCAAAACCAGTGTCAAAAGGGACATTATTAAGCCTCTAATTGATCAAGACATAGCCCCAACTTGTTGTTTCAGACAACACTTCTTTTCCAGGCTGGGGCTTACTGCTCCTTTGTGGACTCTGGCTAAATATGAACTACATTTTATTTATTTTAAAATTATTTTTATTGACAAATTGTACATATTTATGTAGTAAAATGTGATATTTTGATATGTGTATACATTGTAAAATGATTATATCAAGTTAATTAACATTTGTTACTCACATACTTATTTTTATAGTGAGAACATTTAAAATCTACTGTCTTAGCAATTTTCAAGTTCACAGCACATTATTGTGAACTGTGTACTGTACTGTATAATGGATTTCCAGAACTTATTCCTTCAAACTGAAACTTTGTACCCTTTGGTCATCATATCCCTCTGTCCCAAGCTATATATTTTTAAATGATCTACTTTGGAGACCAACCTAAATCAGGAGAGGTTATCTAAATTTTAAAAGAGAACACTGAGTATTTTTTTAAAAAACACAGAATAATTAGAATTTGACTTTGAACTGTTGTCACGTAGTTACTTTGGGGCCAGTTTTGATGAATACATAAGTAGGATTTGTCATCAGTGTTATCAACTGGATACAAATACACAATTCAAAAACACTTGGAAATAGTCTCTTAAGTAGGTTAAGCATCTCCTCTAAATCGTGTATGCATTTTTAATGTACTTACCTCCTCCTTCTTAAATAGTGCTAGGTAAAATGCAATCTGTGTCAGCACTTGTCTGAATAATACTTACAAATTCTGCTTCAGTGGTGCCACTGTGAATGAATCTGTGAAGTATCTCATTGCATTACAGCTCTTCATACTTCAAAGACTCTTTTTGAACTGGGTAATTATAGAAGGAAAAAACTATGTTTTAGTGCTACCTGAGAGTTCTTATTAATATTACCTTTGAAATAACTAATTATGTTACCCATAAAGACTGGGAAAAAAGTATTATGTAACTTACTCATTAAAAAGGACTTTCATAAACTTTGATCCCCCCACCCCTCCCCAAAGCCCTCCTTTATTTCTAACATTATATTGATTTTTTAAAATGCCTAGTGTTTATATATGAAATGTTTGATGAATCCAATACATTGTGACTCTCACTGGCTTCACAAAAGTTGTTTTCTTTCTGTTGCTGGGATTTTGAGCATATCATTTAATGCTCCCTGCTTTTATAGCACAGCATGTTGGCCATGTCCCCTAAGACTCAAGCAAGATGTATCTGAATGACTGTTATCTCAAATGACCAGTATGTCATCACAAGCCTTATCTCGTTCATCTTTATATTTCTAGTGCCTAGTAAGTAGTAATTGGTTGATCTTTTTGCTCCACGAGCTAAAGAGGCAAGGATTAGCCTCACACCCTTTTAACAGATTAAAAGGATTAAAAGTTGAAGACACAAAGAGGTGAAGTGACTTGCCCAAGGTCACACAGCGAATGAGCCAAGAAGGTGCCCCTTCTGATAACAGAAGGTGAGAGTCTGAGGAGCTTTTCCTGTTTGGAGACCTGAACTCACAAATACACTGTGTGAATGGCTGCGTGAAAGTGAGCAACCAATCACATAGTAACCTTGTCTATGCATGAGAAAGAATTCTCCTCAGCTGCCTGATCTTTGCCTGGAAAAATCAGCAGCACATACAGCACATGTCACTAACTATTGGGCTGCATCAAGGAAAGATGAGTATCACAAGGCGGTGACAATGCTGCCCTCCCTTAAGCTGACACATCACACCTGGTACGGGATACCAGGCGTTGGAAAGGCCCCAGGCAATCAGGAATTCCTCCCAGGAGCACCTCAGATAGTGATAGAGTGCAGAACTCGAGCATTAGAAAAAAAGTTGAAGGTTTCCAATACATGAATGAACAAGCTAAGAATGTCTCAGCCAGGAGAGGAGACAACATCAGGGGATAGGATTGCTGCCTTCCAACAGTTGAAGCCTTGTTATTCGAAAGAAGGAGATATGTTCTGTGCAGCTCCAAAGTATGATCTATAGGTAGATGTTCTTGGGGAACAGGTTTTTAGCTCACAAGAAGGAGGAATAGTCTTATCAGCCTGTCTCAACATGGAATAGGCTACTTCAAGCAGTAGTGAGCTCCCTGTCACTGGCAATGCACAAGCAGATGCTAGATGGTCCTTTGTATTGCAGACAGGTTTCAAGCACCAGTGGCAGGGGATTGGGTCAAATGACTTTAAATTCTCCTTTAAAAATCAGGTCAGTTGAGTCAGTATATATTTATGGATAAGGGCCTACTATGTTTAGTGCTAAGGAGTTGGATTTTCCAAGTACCCAGAAATAAAGTTGCTTGCTTTCCCTCATCGGGAGATGATCCATCCCTGGCCTGTTTCTCTCATGGCCATACATACTCCTGGAAACTGAGCAGAACACATTTTCCATCTCAGGACACGTCAGTTCTCTTCCTTCCTCTATTTTCCTTTGTCTGATTTTAATTATGCCAATCTTCCGATTGGATTCTTCACGACAAAAAATGGCCTTGGTCTTTTAGTGACAAGAAATCTAGACTCTCTCTCTCTCCTGCCCCTCAAGATGGTAATATAAGTCTACTTGTTAATGAAAGAGAATCTTTAAGACAATATACATGCAAACACTGGCATGCACATCTTACTCCCTAGAGCATTGCCTCTCTCCATATAACTGTGACTGGAGCAGATGTATCAGACAATCAGGAACTCATCCCTTGAGAAATACCAAATAGGTAATGGGACAACAATGTCCAAGATTGTTACATTACCAAACCTATACTCTTCACTCTGATGGATCCATTTTCATTTTTGTATGTCACCTTCCAGTCCTTGTTCACAAGGAGTCAAATCTTTACAAACCAACACGTCATGCTGACAGAGCTTTTTCTTCCACAATTCTATTGGGTTTTTCATTTGGTTTTTTTTTTGGTTGTTTTTTTTGTTTGTTTGTTTGTTTTGAGTCAGAGTCTCACTTTGTTGCCCAGGCTGGAGTGCAGTGGCACGCTCAGATAGTGACAGCCCCTGCAGCCTCGACCTGCTGGACCCAGGTGACCCTTCCATCTCAGTCTTCCCGTAGCAGTCTTCCCGTAGCAGGAACCACAGACATGTGCCCCCACACCCAGCTATGTTTTTTTTTTTTTATCGTAGAGATGTGGTCTGGTCAAGTTGCCCAGGATGGCCTTGAACCCCTAGGCTCAGGCAATCCTCTCACTTTTGCCTCCCAAAGTGTTGGCATTACAAGCATGAGCCACCATGACCAGTTTACAATTCTATTGTTAAATGTTTGATATAACTTTTTTCACCTTCTCCCAGTAAGATTTTTTTGTCACCATCAGTTCAAAAAATTGCCTAAATATGGCTATTCTAACCTGCTTTAAAAATACACAATGTCTTATTTTTACCCTCCATTTCTTCCTTCCTTTTAACCATTTATGCAGAATCCATTTACTGAGGGCCAACAATGGGTTTAAACTTAGAGATGAAGAAAAGGTCTGGACATGTTATCAGGTAGCTAACAACACAATGGATTAGGTGTCTTCATAGAGAATACAAGGCTCAGAGAAGGATCAACACTCCCCTGGGGAGTTGAGGAGGTGCCTCTGAGGTGGATGATCAGAACTATGCAGAAGACCAGCATGAGCAAAGTCATAGAGACATGAGTGATCATGATGTGATCCACAGTGGTATGAGGTCTCAAGTGACTGGATTAGAGTTTGTGTGATGGGAAATGGAAAGAAAAAAACACCTGGCAAGTAGGTGCATCTTTGTGAGAGGCTTTGGATGCCACGCCAAGAAGAAACACCCAATCAGATCTTTCATTTTTAAGGTCTTGATTTTGATGATAACACTGGTCTCGGCCGGGTGCAGTAGTTCATGCCTCTAATCCCAGTATTTAGGGAGGCCAAGGTGAGAGGACTGCTTGAGCCCAGGAATTCAAGACCAGCCTGGGCAACATAGTGAGACCTTATCTCTACAAAAAAAGAAAATTAGCCAATTGTGGTAACACGCACCTGTTGTCCCAGCGACTTGGGAGGCTGAGGCAGAAGGGTTGTCTGAGTCCAGGAGGTCGAGGTTGCAGTGACCCTTGATTGCACCACTACACTCCAGCTTTGGTGACAGAGTGAGAGTCCAACTCGAAGAAAACCAAACAAATAAACAAACAGAAAATTCCACTGGTTTAAACTGTGCTTAATTATTCTCTCTCACTTTGAAAAGTATTGGAACCAAGTGAACAGTGACCCTCACAGTTCCACTCTGGGTGTGTTATGCCTTCCTTCATTCCCACCCTCTCTCTTTAGGCTGCCATGGACCTTCTTTCTAGCATCTCCTGCAAAGGAAGTAATCCATCCATTTCAGGTGTTGAATTCAACACTTATACAGCAATCTCAGTGTTTTCAGCCGAGTTCTACAATTTTGGACATAATTCGTGGAATTTACAATTTTGACATTTACAAGTGCATGGAGTAGAACTGGTTGTTTAAATGGGCTTTTGTAGTAAGTGAACAGTTTAGAATCCGGCACGGTTTGCATTTTGTGCCAATTATCTGTGCTATCATCAACCCCATGATAAAGGCAGAAGCCAATGGGCTAAGATGGTGAAACCATTCTTTTGTTTCATTTGATTCCTACCAAAATATTGGTTTGAGAGTTGCATTTTAAATGACAGTAACATCAGCACCACATATAATGGTATCATGTGCCTTACCTCATCCTAAGCACAAAATATATAATAAGTAATTTAATCCTCTCTATAACCCAAAGAGATTGGTAATGCTACTATCCTTAATTTACTGAGGGACATAGTCGTTAAGTAATATGCTTTTGATCATCCAATTAATAAATGAAGGAACCAATGTTTAGGTGTTTGTTTCTTTGTTTTTAAAAGACAGACTCTCATTCTGTCACCCAGACTGGAGTGAAGTGGCATAATCATGGTTCACTGCAGCCTCGAACTCCTGGATTTAAGGGATCTTCCCACCTTAGCCTCCTGAGTAGTTAGGACTGCAGGTGTGTGCCACCAGATTTAGCTATTATTATTTTTGTGAAAATGAGGTCTTGCTATGTTGCCCAGGCTGGGGGCTTCAACTCATGGCCTCAAGCAATCCTCCCAACTCTTGGCCTTCTGAGTCACTGAGACTACAGACAAGAACTGCTATACCTGGTCAGATACAGATGTTTTGGTGCCAGCAGTCATATTGTCTCATTGTATGTTTTTTCTCACACATACTTACAGATGACCCAGTTCAAATTGCACCAACATGGCAATACACAGTAAATATATGTATTCAGGGCCATTGTCCTTTCCTCAGTGCTTCCACCAGAGCTGGGTGACACCTCTCGGAAAGCATCAGTTTCTTACATCCATGGCATCTTACCCAGAAGAAAGAGTGCTATCTTAAGAACTGTGGTCCTGGCTGCTTTTAATACTGGTTCTGCCACATGCTAGCTGTGTGGTTCTGTTTGTGTTCCTCTGAGCCTCAGTTTCTCTATCTGTACTGGGTGTGGGGTGTGTGTTTGTGTGTGTATATGTGTGCTCTATATAATACCAACGGATTTTTCAGGTCAAACAGTCTGTGATTCAATAAACTTATAAAAACAAATACCGTTGAAAACTCTCAACTTAAGCTTTTTTATCAATTCCAAATTGGAAATGCCGTGTTTTCTCACAGAGAATGGAAAACCTAACAGTGAAGGGAGTAAGTACACGCTAAGCAGAACTGAGAGAGTAATAACATCTTCAGGGGAAGTTTAGTAAAAGATTCCTAAGCCGGGCTCGGTGGCTCAGCCTGTAATCCCACGCCTTGGGAGGCTGAGGTGAGTGGATTGCCTGAGCCCGCGGGTTCGAGACACGCCAGGGCAACTTGGTGACACCTCGTCTCTACAATAAATCAAAAAATTAGCCGGGTGTGGTAGTGCGCACCTGTAGTTCCAGCTACTTGGAAGACTGAGGCGGAAGGATCGCCGGAGCCCAGCAGGTCACGGCTGCGGTGTCCGGGAGCGGCCACTGCACTCCAGTCTGGGAGGCAGAGGGAGACTCCAACTCAAAAAAAAAAAGGATTCCTGGAGGTAAACATCTCCCATAGTTGTTTATATTTTTAAATAGTTAACATTTTTAAAAGAAAAACAGTATGTTATTAGGAATAATGTGAACGTGAATGTGGAATTTAAATTTCAGTATCTATGAATCAAACTTTCCTGGAACCCAGCCACACCCATTCATTTACATACTGTCTATGACTGCTTTCACATTACAGTGGCAGAGTAGAGGAATTATGACAGAGATGGTATGTCTCACAAAGCCTAAAACACCTACTCTCTGGACCTTTGCAGGAAAGGTTAGTCAACCCCTACCCTAGAGTCTAGATTCCATACGTGCTTCTAATTGTAGGATTATCATCAAGGTTATCGTTTAAAAGTGTCTCACATAAGTTTGTGAAAACAATTTAGAATCATTATATTCTACTACTAAACTTACATTTATGGCATGTCTATGAAAGAAATGCACAAATCAAAGTCAGACATTTAAAATTGTATTATATGCATTAACAATTACTACATGAGCAATGCAGATTTCTTCCATGACTAAACTCTTTCTAATTGGGATTGGCTATGTGTGTAAAATAACTTTGGCAATATACAAGGTGTTTCTCTTGTTTAGATTTCTGGTTTTTAAAATGTCAAATTTAGTTTACCAAGACATAGCATCAGTTACTCAAATTCAGTGAATAACATAATCTTGCAGTTTTCTTTATGCATCGCTGCCCTGATGCCCTGGAACAACTGATCGTTTGTGTCTGAAATTCAAAATACTTGGATGAAGGTTAAAAAATTAGGTTTACAGGCATAAGGGTGGGAATAACAGACATTGGGATTTCTAAAGGGGGGAAGGGAGAAAGGAGACAAAGTTTGAAAAACCTTCCATCGGATACTCTGCCCATCACCTGGGTGATTGGCTCAGTAGAAGCCCAAACCTCACCATCATACAATATATTTATGTGACAAACCTGTGCTTGGACCCCTTGAATCTAAGATAAAATAATTTCTTTTAAAAATTCAGATGTATGGGACCAGTACAAAGACTGACTAAGTGTTTCACTTTCTGATCAGATGCTTGGTTTGATTGACTTTGAAACTTGTCTTTTCATTTCCTGAAGGTATACAAGCTCAAACTAACCTTGTACCTTTGTAGAGAAATCCCTTTTTAAAAATAGCAGGTAGATATACAGGTATATTTTTATGTAGATACAAATGATTAACAACTCACTTATTTGACATGCTGGGAAATGAAGTATCTAGATAATCGAAATTCTCTGATAATTGAGGGTTATCACTCCATAGGAACCGTGCAGTGGAAATTATTTTGAAATGTAATTAATATTTCTTGACATTTTAAAAAGATTATACTGGCTATGTTTTAGTCATTCTTGGTAACTTATATGTTATTATAAGCACCAGTTATTGCATGGTGCTATAATATTGTACTATGCTGTAATTGTGCTCTTGGGGTCATTAAGACGGGTAGGATTATAGGCTCTTGTGCTTTTTAAGTTCTGACTTTGCTGTGCCGTTTTCTGTGGACTCCTATGCTGCTGGTTTCCACATGTCAAAGTTCCCAGTGCCTGTGCCTGTAGAAGTGTTTTGCCTACTTTGCCATTTATGATTTGCTAATGAGTGGGAATCAGATGGTTCAACATTTTAGAACCCTTTGTCAAGAGACAGATCTCTAGCAGGCAGGGTACAGAAGCCTTTGAGCAGCAAACTGCATGGACTTTGTGATGGCTCTTTAGCTAAGAGGGCTTTTTCTGTCTCTTGTTCAGTTCGTGGTAGTCTTCTGGAGTGGGGATCTTGCCATAAGTCAAATCTCTTGGGCAATAGAATCATGCTAAATAGATTGGAAAGTTCACTTTTGATTAAAACATGGTGTTATGGTTCTTGCTTATTTTTTGAAAAGACAAATTATACTGTGATCCTGGTTTTACTCTATAGGGTGGCAAAATCAGGCTTAATAAATAGATTGCTTGCAGCAGTGATTGATTTAAGTAACTCTAGCATTTTCTTGAATGCATTGTCTCTAGTTTTGGAATGCTAATTTTGCAGTTTGTACTAAGTTTCTTTTCCATAAACATGGGCCATGTATGCCCTGAACACCTCCGAAATATTTCTACCTGCAGGTTTCCTCAGGATCCACACAGGTGTGACACACACCTGACAAGCCTGGTGTGTGTAAGTCTAAATTTCTCAAAACAGCGAATGAATTGTGTAGGGGGTGGCTTTCAAATTAAATTCAAATTCTTTTAAATAATACACTCCACTAACATTTCACATTGCTTCCTACATTTCAACAGACTTGTGAGGAAGTTTTAAGAGCACTTCTCATGTACAAAACGAGGTACATCTATTGCACATGTGTCACAGTTAAGGTAGAAAGTTGAAGCTGTTTCTATAAAAGGAAAAATCTGAGCAAATCTACTAATTACAATCTTGCTTATACTTTTAAAAAAACCATGATCATTTGTTTGTTTGAACCAAGTTCCCTTTACTTCCTTAGAGACATCATTGCCTTGCTAAGTGAAAAATTAAACACTTGAATTTTGCACATATGGGTCATTTGTTCCCATGTTACACACATTTCCAAATAGACACCAGTCTTACTTACAGTTTTGATAAAATGGCAGTCATGATCATGCTGCAGCAGGTTTGACTAGCAAATGTTTGTCCTTCAAATAGAGCTACAGACAGAAGCCTAATTAATGGAATTGTTAACTGTGATTTCCTATTTGCAAACATCAGTAAAAAGTTCTTTCTTCTGCAATAACGGATGTATTTTTCATGTCACTTACCTAATGTTTGTACTGTATGTGTTCTTCCTTATAGGAACCGCAACATCTGACTCCAGGATTCACCTTACAAAGTAAGTGTTTTTGAAAAATCCTTCTTAGTCCAAACATCCATGTCCTCTCATTCCTCACTTTTCCCTCTTTCTTACATAAAATCATTAAAACATGAAAGAACAACAATAACAAAAACTCATATGTGATATGTCCCATTGATTCCCCTACATTTTTTCTTCTGTTATTTATGGCAAGTAGGGGTGAAACTGTATAACTGGGAGGGCTGCATGTTGGGAGACCAGTTTAATTCAGAATAATCATTTAACAGTAGAAGCATGAACGGCAATTATTTGTGTCCTTTCTTTTCAGAGTGGAGTGATCCCACCAGCAGAGCTTCTACAAAGTCAGTATCATTCAAATCGTGAGTACTTGGGTTTCCAAATCAAGCCTCTTCGGGGTATTTGAAAACAATGCCTCAATGCTGAGCTAATCTCATTCTCTCTTCTGTTCCTCGCAACTATGAACCTTGACTCAGTAATATGTAGTTTCATTAGGCAGAGAATCAGATTTCCCATTGTTTTAATCTTTTCGGGCTGCAATAACAAAATACCACAAATGGGATGGCTTATAAACAACAGAAATATATTTCTCACAGTTCTGGAGACTGGGAGGTTTCAGAACAAGACACCAGTAGAAATGGTATCTGGTAAGCGGACCCTTTCCTCAATAAAAGCTTTCTTCTCACTCTAATCTCATATGGTAAAAAGGGTGAGGGGTCTCTCTTAGGCCCCTTACAAACACACTAATTTCTGCTCATGAAGCCTCAACTCTTATGATCTAATGACCTTCCCTAGGCCCCACATCCTAATACCATCACCTTAGGGGTGAGGATTTCAACATATAAATTTTTGGTGCACACAAACATTCAGATTCTAGAACTCATGACAGGCAATTAAGAGTAAAAATAATGAGACTGCCATTAGGCTCTCTAATAACTCGGACTCGGGTTGGGTCAATACCTGGGGATATGAAAACTGTGATTTTAGTTAAAAAATATTGAAATGGCTTGTTTCCCTCATTTTGACTAGTTGTTTAAACACTGTGTTACTTTAGCTACAAGCATTATAATACACAATATTCAGCCACTGCTGACTAGGATGGACAAGAGACACATCTAAGCGGCCATGGCTGGACATGAAATGTTGAGTGTATTGCTAGGGCCGGTCTGCCCAAGACCTCACTATTTGCAGGTCATCTGGCGCCTGTATATTAAAGACAAACAAGGACATCCAGGAAGAGATGAAATAAGAGATTACATGATGGTAGGTTGAAGTTCAAAAACCAGGGCCCTGCAATTCACTCAGCAATGTCTTCATTTTTTATTAATGTTAACTGAAGGAGGGATTTGGAGAAACCAATTTCCTCAGATTAACTATTGTAGATTTCTAATATCCATTTGTCCAGGAGAGTACCAAGGGAGTGTTTCTTTCACAACTTCTTTCATTCCTAATAATAGAAAATGGAAGTCGACTTTTCTCTGTAATAAGCACATACTAGAAAATTTTCAAAATGAAATAATTTGTGACATTCAATTGGCCTAATGGCACACTTGAAGTGAATTGCTCACCTTTTGGAAGATCACGAATAATTGCCTAAAACAACTGGGAATGACTCCCAAATAGACTGAGCCTTTGAGAAAGTCAATGGTATTTCGACACTCTTGGTGCGGTGCAGTAGCAAAACCCCAAAGCCCTGACCCCATTGCCGGTTCTTTCATTTGGTTTTCTGGACTGTCTGTGCTTCTTGTTCAAAGTTCAATTTAAACAACCAAGAATCCTCACTTTTAAGAAGTGAGAAAAAGCAAGTGTGGGGGATAGTACAACCATAACCCTGATTTAAGGACCAAACTATATGAATACAAAAGATTCAAAATCATCTATGATGTTGTACATTTCAACTTTTCCGTTAATCACATTTTGAATTGCCTTTCCCCTTGTAATACTAGTTAACAGTAGATCTTATCCTCCCTGCCTCTACTCCTACCTCACCTCACCCTCATTAAAAAAATCAACAAGACACACACACACACACACACACACACACACACACACACGAGGGTTTAAAAAATCAACACAGGGTTCCACACATGAAAAATATATATTTTCCACTGTAAAATGATCTTATGCCTAAAGCAAGAGTATTAGACTCCCTTTGTGAAACATACTACTTTCCACATATACCATAGAATTTATCTTAGTTTATAACCAACAGAAATAAACTTGTCAATCCTGATTTATAGTTAAAGGCTGCATGTCCAGAGAACAGCACTTCATAGCACAGTGGTATACAGGGCAGTCAATAAGACTAAAATTCTCCACAGGAGACATTGGTAAAATTAGAAGACACTGAGTCCACTTTAAGAATGAGCTACTGTTTGTTTGTCTGATCTAAACTCCAAGCACTGTCCATCAGATTTCAGCTGCAATAAGTTTTCTTTTTATGGTACAGTATGGGGTTCACATAGGCAGATAAGAGTTGTAATGAAGTTACTTTTATTTTTAGCTCCCAAATTATCAGCTTAGTCATTACTAACATTCTCCCTTATTTTACTACAGTGTGCTTTTTAAAGCAACATGCTGGGATTTTCCATTTGATAGGGTAATCTTCCAAGTTTAAAAATATTCTGAGTGTAGACAGACTGCTGGTGCCTGGACCTGGGTGGGAAGCAGCCCATATGTCAGCTGTGATACAGAAAAGACACACATCCAAGGCCAGCAAATGTCCTGGGCACGCTCCCACCATTTAATGCAGTAGAAAGAGATTAGAGTTTTGTAAAACTAATCCCTTAATTGCTGGGGCACATTATCAGTTTTCCTCTTCTTGTCCTGTTTTCCGTGGTTGACAAAAGGCAGATCTTCCATTCGAGTATGGATTATTTATAAGGAGAGCACACATGGATCCCAGGTCTGAAAACATTGACCCTAAAACACCTAGGTACAGGCTTGGCACTAGCTAGCCTCCCTCGTTGTCCTAGACAGTTGCTGCTCTCTCTGGGCCTGACCCCAGCAATATGACTGGCCTTTTGGAGAACTGGGCATTTTCCTGTTCAGTGAACTCCATTAGCATACAGTGCTTTTTATGGGGGCATCCATTCATGGAGTGACATCCTAGTTGCTTCAGTGGGAACTTCGAATGCTCTGAGGCAAGAGCATTGAAATGGGGGAGTTTGGAGAATGGGGCTTGAACCTCTGTTCTGTGTCAGTCTTGGCCTTGAAGGGAAAAACACTGGCCTAGGATTCAGAAGATGAAAATTTAAATCACAGGGGAATTTATTTTTATTTTAAGTATACAGACAGAGCCCCTCGAGGGAATTGAACAAATTAGTGAGCATATGTGTATACACATACAGGTACACGTAAGAACACTTGTCAGAATTCAAATGTAAGCAGTTATAATCTTTAGTAATTAAGTTTACCAACATAAAAATACATTTAACTTTAACCCTTAATAATTTCTAGGGGAGAGAAGAACCGGAAGTTGGTCCTGCCACCCAGCTTCTATGCGTCTGATCGATGTTATACCATGTCTTCTAAATCCAATGGATTGCTTAAACTCTCCTAGAAAAGGGCTCTGTCCCCAAAAAAGAGGGTGAGGCATGGTCTTAAGAAAATGAAATTGTATTTCTTAGGACTATGGAATTATATATTTGTGCAATAATATTATATCTATTCTATGATAGATCCATTTATTTCAATGACCAGATTCAGGGTCTGAATGGGCACACTAGATATTGTGTTACTTTGTAGTTTCTTAATGAAGCCATTCAGAAACCTAACCAGAGAACTTGGATTTTCTTTGCTGAGTTGGATTGTTTCATCTAGTAGATTATAGCATCTTGTCAATTATTTGTTAGTACAGTGGCCTTCCAAAAATGCATGACTTTGTTGGTCTTTTTATGAGCCATCATAGTAAAAGCAGATAATCCCTGAGAAGGATTTTCAGACAGCTTTCATGAACTCAAGTGTGTCCATCCAGTTAGTTCTTGACTTCGGTTAGTTTTGTGCATATTATTGAGAAGATGGCAGCTCCAAATATCAAGTACCTTTGTTAATCTTGAATGTTAGCATTTGGACTGTGTCCAATTGGAAACCATCCAGACCCCCTTTTAACTGAGCAGCTCATGTGTTTTAAGCCATGCTCTCAAGAATGCCTGGATAGTTTCCATAAAATCCCAATAACAAAGGCAGATAGAGCCATAATTCTGTTTTTCCTTTCCATAAATCCAGCACTACACGTTTGAAAACATCCCAATCATAGATCCAGATAACTGGTGAAAGGCCTACGGAGACAGCCTGGTTTATAGCCAGCCTGAGTTTACCTGTGGGTGTTTGATATGCATGCCGCATGAACAAATCCTTGGATATAGCACTAATTAGGAAGAAAGGATGTTATACCATCACAGGAATGGCAGAAGTCACAGACCATAATCGTTGTGGTATTGACCACAGGTGCCAGGTTAGAAGGCAGATGCTTTTACATACGTTGCCTTATTAACCTTGCTAGCCAGTCTGGAGGTGCTCGAAATTATTCCCATTTAACAGATTAGAAAACAAAGTAGAATAACAGTCTATCCCCCTAAAGTGTACACAGTTCAGTGAAAAGGCAAACTGATCATGTTCACTTATCTTGAATAAATATTTCAGATATGAACATACAGAAGAGCTGTCCATGTCACACTGCTCCTAGTTGGAAAAGTTTGAATGCAGGCTGAGGGCCATGTAGATTCAAAATCTCTCTTCCCATTGGGCTGCCCTTCTTCACAAGATTTGGTTGGTGGATTTGGCATGCCAAATTTGGCCTTTTTGTGCCTAGACACAAGACTTGTAGAGCTGAAGTTTGTGCAAAGCAATTCCACAAGAAATTATACCTCTCTCGTTTGGATGATACAAAACTGGGTCAGCATTACTTTATTTAACTAAAATATCACTATTTCTAAAGTTTTATTTAAGTGTTATGAATAGCTCATTACCACAGAGAATAGGAAGATTATGAGAATGTTTTTCAGATTGCAATAACTGATATAGATATTACGTTATTTCTTAGATGAATTTTAATATTTTTTACTAAAAAAAAAGCTCACATTCTGTACAACATTGACCATCCTTCTACCAAAATTTTCATCATTGAAAACATTTCCTTTGAGATTTTGATTTGAGATTTAAAAATGGCAATGCCTTATTGCAGGGCAGTAACCCACTCTCTAGCAATTTCATATATTCTTTCCCAAGTAGATGTTTATTGTGCTACTTTGATGCAATTTTGGTAGCAAAGTGACTGTGTAATGCAGCAGAGAAAAAAGGACTGTTATTTTCTTAACAAAATTAATTCTTAATCTGAATACATGACTTGGTACTTGGAATTTAGAAATACTGCTAATCAGTTTGAGGCTTACAAAAGGCAAACTAACTCTCCTGATACACTAAAAACCTTGGTGACTTTCACTAGTTGCAGCCATTTCAGTTTTTAAATGAGAATACGGCAACTTTTGCTTTTAACCTGTCTTGTATGCCCTGCATCACAGAGCTTGCCAACTTTTCCTAAGGACTTAATATATTTTTGGAAGTTCTCCACCGCATCAGGGGCAGCCACCTGGGAGCAGAGAAAACAAAATTTGGCAGCCTGTTCAAGCTGTGAATTAAAGGTAATTCACAGTTTGAAATGAATCAGCATGAGGTCCTTAAGAAGAGTAATCAGACATCAAGAGGATTTTATGTTGAGGATTGTATATTGGTTAATGTGACAACAAGCAATATTGGCATTTGGAAGGTTCGCATCAAGAAACACTGAAGCTGCCGGGGCTTGATGAGTGCCCAAGACCTAAAATGGGGGCTCCTTCAAAGGAAGCTATAGATTTCTACTTCCATCACACACGAGGAAAACATAGATGTTTTTGCTCAGCTAGCATAGTTGGAAGATCAGATTTGATTTGCCTGGTGTTGTTCATAGGCCCAAGTCTATTGTAGGTTTCTTACATTTCAGGTGGCTTTTGAGACGCCTCTGTAATTGAAAGCAAGTATCTTTTTCTCTCTCAGGGAAAAGTCAAGTATCTCTTCTTTTTCTACCTGATTTACATTTATATCTATCAAAATTAATTCATTCATTCAAGTTTTCATTTCTTTCAACACATATGCATTCAGCACCTACTGTATGTAAGACTCTGGGCTAGACACTGTGGTAACTCAGGGCAAAACACTGCACATCCTTCTGTCAAGGAACTCACAGTCTTGTGAAGATTAAACTTGCACTGGCAACACATATAATCCAACCAACTCATACTTATTGAGTGCCTACTCTGTGCCAGTTACTTCTCATAAACTTTTTCTCTTTACAACAGGCCCATTGGGGTCATCATAATTATGATGTACAGAAGCAGAAAACAAAACTCAGAGGCATCAAGTAAGTTGCTCAAAGTGCCACAGCAGCAAAGGCAGAATCTTGAACAAGATTGAGGCCAGCGCGCATGCTCTTAATTTACATTAATGCTACCCCATGGGGCATTTGGAGGTAGCTCTACTGATTTGAAGTCAGGTATGATCTTGCCCAGGCATTAGGCCAAAATGGATTAGCCACAATGCAGGCCAAAATGGTACCGGCCTTTTTGGTTTAAAATAAAGAAGTGTTAGATCCAAATATTATGATTGAGCTGGTCTTGCATCTATTGCTACATATACTACGGGATACTCTGAAAACATACAGACCCCTCCTCAGCTCAGAGCCTGCAGCTAGATTGTGTCTCCAGGACTGTAGAAAGTTCCCTACAGTTTCAGTGAAGGATCCATGCCTGTGAGGGACTTGAACTATCATCAAAAATCCATATGAGATTGATTGTGGTGGCATGTGATGGGAAAAACATCTCACTTCAGAAATCTCCATTTTGCCATATCAAAGTGAAAAGAAGAAAAAATTAATATTTGGGTCTGTTTTTATGAGAGGTTCATCCATCACCTTTCATGCTTACCAACTTGTTTAATAATTAAAAAGTGACTTTATATTCTCATGGTAGAATAATTTTTAAAAACATCCCCATCTGTTTTCAACCACAGCGGCATATTTCCAAGTTCTCCTCAGCATTTTGAACAGTAACTGGGGAGTGAAGCAAATAATGCTGGTGGAAAGCACTGAAGTTAATAAGCAAGGGACCAAAATTAAAGTAATTTCAGTTGTATAATTGAATGTAATATTGTGATAACACACCCAGGCACACACACATGCACACATACACTCTGCATCCTGGAAAATTAGATCCCTCCTATGTTGCCTGATTTAATGAAATGCATGAACACACACGCACACGCTTTTTTTCCAGTGTATGCATGTGTGTATTAGACTGTAAAATGCTATGATTAGAATACCTTTAACATACATAGTAAATGATCATTTTACAGCACTTTCATACAATACATTATCTTCATGTGAGCATCACAGCAATTCTGTTAGATAGGCAGATGAAAACCAATCAGGTGTAGGAAAAGAAAGAGATTTGCCCCAAATCCCCTACCTTGGGGAGTGGCAAAGCTGGGAGGAGAAGCCAGGATTCTGCATTCCCATTAGAACATGCTACCGTGTGCCCAGACTCCCCAGATGGCTGCAGGCCCAGAACTCATCAATCAAAGCCCTGATGAGTCTTCCAGGCCAAGGTGGGGAAAATATAGCAGCAGTGTAGACAAGCCTCATGGATCATTCCTGGAAATTAAAAAGAAACAAACAAAAACCGCGACTGGAGTGGATGAGGAGAAATATCCACTTCTAAACTATTCATTCTGTGTTTCCATCCTTTCAAGCATCTCACAAACAGCCGAATCCTCTACCACAATTACATTATTGGGAATGTTATGTTTAAATGGCCTGCTCTTGACACCATCTCAGAGTTGCTAAAAGCCCTTCCATTTTACACTGACTAGTGGAAAGCAGTGTTGGTAGAATTCCGCAGATGCATGCACAATTATAGCTGTAAGATCAGTTGAAAAATCTGACAAATGACTTTCTTTCTGGTTCATCTATCCACTTGAACAATGAGGATCAAAAAAGGAAAAGGTCTCAGAGCTATTTGATTGACATTTCCACATATGCTGCCAAGACTTGACCAGAGGGGGTGGGCTGGAATACGGTGGGGTTGGGGTAGGCCCTCTGAAAATCAAATGAACAACATATATTTTATTTGCTACCCTGTGTGATCTTGGCACCCAATATCAGCCAGTACAATCCCTTTGTAGTATTTGTTCTTGTCAAGGGTTCCAGGGTGCCTGGGAGATCAATGGGGGAGAGAAAGTTGTCCAGAGATGAGTGCAAGGTAATGACTTAGAAACCTGTAACTCTGCCAACTCCTAATGTTCCACTGCCTAATTTCTGGAGTTACTTGTTTCTGAATAAGAAGCCCACTTTGTAAAAACCCCTCATAGATATCTCAATATTGTAATTACATAGAATATTTCTAGGTTCTTCTAAAGAAAAAATGTTTTAAAGGTTCTAAATCCTCATGATAACTATAAAGTGTCTAGGCTAGCTGGAAACTGAAAGAGACAGTCTAGGTTTCTTCAAAATAATTTTCAGATATCATATGGTAAAGAAAATAGGAAGCAAATAAACGGTATGTGAGCAGTATGTTCCTGTAATTGTAGCCACCACTTTTAGGCACCAATTGTATGCTAGGTACTGTGGCAAAGGTTTTCCAAGCTTCAGCTATTTCATCCTCACAGAAACCTCATGAGATAGATATCACCATCATCACATCACCATCATCACCTTCATCGACACTCCCAAGATTGTCTTCTCAAGGGCTCAGATAGGGTGTCAGACTAACACCCTGTGGCCACACAGCCAATTCTGGTGCTCACACTCGAAGTCAGGCCTGCCTAGTGCTCTTGGCACTGTGCCACTTCACTGGTTCACTTGTTTAATGCCCTTCCATCTTTATAACATCTCTGAGAAGTCAGTAAGTTTAAACTGGTTTTATGGTGAAGGAAATTTTGTCTCAGAGCAGTTATGTGACTTGCTCAAGATTACATAGCTAGTTGTTGAGAGAGCTGGAATTTCACTCCAGCATTCTTGGATTATGAAACTTAAACACTTTTTTAAATATCCAGTCTACCTCACTCATATAAGGTTCTAATTGACCCATTATTAATCGTTAAGTACAAAGGAAAATAACAAAATAACATTAATAATCATAATACTGTCTAGTTCTATGACATTGTGTGTTTTTCACACATATTGTTATGCTTGTTATATTTGGTCTTTACTTAATTGTGGGAGCCAGGAGGCGGGGAGAAAGTCATTGTCCTAGAGAAAGACAGATGTGGGGCTTCTACTTTTGGGTGGCTCAAATCCCAGCTCTCTCACTCCCCTGTCATGGGACTTGATGAATTCACTTGGTGCTTTTCTGAGCCTTTGCTTCTTCATATAATTAAATAGAGATATATTACTCAGACTCTTTAGTGAGTTGTGTTGTCAGCAGATGAGCCCATGAATGACCTTTGCAGTCAACTATTCACATTAGTTCTCTCTCCACGTGAAGAAGTGAGGAGAGTCATGCCCAGGTGGCTAAAGTTAGTTACCCAAGCTCACACAGTTAGTAGCATTGCTGATGCTCAGTCCCAAGCCTCTTGTTTCCTACTTGTGGGCACTTTTTGCTATTATTTGCCATTATTTCTCAAAAGTGTTGGGTCGATATGGTTTGAGTCAAAGGATCAACTGCCCATGCTGTCAGAGAGCAATAGACTTAAAATAAAAACCTCTGTGTGCCACTCCTCTCCTAATTAGATATCCCCAGTGTATTTCTGGATGTTTCACCCTGTGGAGAAGAATGACTGTATTTTCCCACTCACTTACACCTAAGGAATTATCGTTCAACTTAGTGATAGTTTGAGCACTTGTAGAAGAATTTGAAAACTTTAGAAAATCACATACTTTTTATAATCTCACTGACTTAGAGAATGGAATTTGGGGTTAGGTCCACCCTTTATCTTCATGCTTTTTTGCAACACTTTTTTATTCTGATATTGAAGAGGACCTGAAACTCGTGACCTGTCTTACCCTTTACTACTGGATTAAAATTCCAGGTTGCTACTATGGTAACCGTACCTTGAAAATTAGATCCTGACAGTCACTAAGAAACTTAAAAGTGCACTGCTGCCATGAACTTTGAATAAAGGTTGCTTACAATTGTCAGCGACAGCCCCTTAATTGAAATAATCTGCCTCCCTGTCTGCTAGAGAGAGTTTGTGTGTCTTGGGGCGGGGGGGCAGAAAGATTATATCTTGATGGATTTTTAACATAAAAATGGCTGCAGTTTGGAGCAAAGTTGTTTTCTGTGTAAAATTCAGATCAACTTCAGTTCAATATATGCTATTCAGAAAGAACTGTGATATTCAGTATTCATGGTGGCAGGAAGCCAAGATGCACAGTAAAAACATATAGACACTCAGAGAAGACACTGCCTTCCGGGGATCTATCTCAGACAAACCCCAGTGGCCCCAGGGTCCAAATGGCAACCACATTTAAACCACAGATTTCTGTACTCCGGCCTCTGGGAAGATGAGGAATGCTGAGAAGCCGCGTGACAGACTTTCAGATCAAGAGGGCTGGCAGTCACTGATTTGCCTAGTGGCATAAAAGCTGGAATCATATTGATGCTCCCAAAGCCAGGGAAATGAAACAAGCAATATAGGTTCTCTTGGCTTTCAAAAACATGAGGGATTGTGGAATTTGTAATTTCGGGAATTCCTCTGTGCATTTCTTCCCCAAAGGCAAGTACATCATGGTGGGTCTGGCTTTATAATTAGTTGTGGCTGTATCTGTGATTCCTTGTGCCTTTTTCCTTTCCTTTCCTCTCTCTCTCTCTCTCTCTCTCTCTCTCTCTCAGCATGCTCATAACAAGATTTTAATGTGTGCTTCTAATGCCACACACAGAAAACTTTCTGGAAGACACACTTTCAGAGCAGAAGTGACGTTCTCACTCTGAAAAATCTGACATAGTCTTTTACACACAGCAGATATTAAATATTAAGCCTATTGGACAATATCAAGTAGTTGGCACTGACAGATGTAGAGCCATGGCAACTCTTACCCCCTAGGGGGGAATAATACCTTGAAGGAGTGTTCTGTCTGAAAAATTGGGGTGGAATTGTGTCTCACCTCACTTGAGAGCCTCCTTATTTTGGCTTGGTCCATGTAGGTACCAAGGAGACTGTGATAGTGATGACCGAGTTGTGAGATTCCCCTAATCCCAAGGAATGTCCATGAAAGCCCAACAAATGAGTACTGCCAGTCTTCTACCTGTAAAGATTATAGAACCACAGGTAGCAGCAACTTTTGACTCTCTTCACATAGTAAATTCACAAATCTGTGAGCTCCTGAGTAGAATGAGTAATATCCATTCACCTAATTCTTCAGCAACTGATCCAGGAAGGAACTACTACATAGTAGAAAGTATTATGAAGTGTAAGGTAGTCAGTGAAAGAATGATCCAGAAGGTATCACTTGTTTTGAGGTAATATTAATATTTTGGCATATTTTAATGTTAGATTCCTTAATCAATATTAAAAGGGGAGTGCCATAAGAAGAAATATAAATGCATGCATGTATGCATGTGTGTGTATGTACCTAGGAAGCAGTACAATGTAGAAGTTGAAGTGGACAGGCTCTGGAGCAAGAATGTCTGGGTTTAAATACCAGCTCCACGGTCTTTTAGTCATGTGATCTTGGGAAAGTTACTTAACCTCTCTAACACTCATCTGTAAAATGGGAATGATAATATAACACCTACATCATTGGATTAAATGATTGAGGTACTTATTACAATGCCTGGAACAGAGGAAATTCTTGATAAACCTTAACAATTGTTATTAGTTATGTTCATGATTCATCATTACTGGTGTTCAGAGTGAGTGCTGTTTTTATTACATTCCAATCTTCAGCCACCGAGAAAGCTTTTTACTTTGTTCCCTCGCTTGTCCCAGAGGCCCCCAGTTGGAGCAAGACTTCTCCAGAATGAGCAAACCTGGACTACATTGAATGTTTTCTCTGCTTACCCACCTACACCAGTGCCCAAGGATGAAAACTAAGAATGATTAGGTCTTCAATGCATGCACTTTTGGAATTAGACACATTTTTCTCATTCTTGGAGTTTATCACAGCATTTTATCACATTTTATTTTGTGATTATTTTTAAAATAAAAGCTAGAACTTATTAAGTACTGGGAACTACGCTGAGTGTTTTATATCCATTAGCTAATTGACTGTTAACAACCCAGCGGGATGCAAGCACTACTGTTACTCACATTTTGCACATAAAGAACTGAGGTTTATGACATGAAGCTAAATTCTTATAGCCAGAAACAATGTATTCATGACTTCAACCTACGTCTCGTTGACTCCAAAAAGAGAACCCTTAACCCTGGCCTTTCTTCCTGCTTACTCATGGAATCTCCAATCCCAGAATCTACTGTCTTGAGAAATGGCAGCACTTTCTCAGAAGTAACAGAAGGAATATAAAAGGGAGGGAACAATAGAGGAAAAGAATCTGACCAAAAACATTAAAAAGGATACGCTCTCACCTTTGTGAAATCACTACTGCAATAATTTCTGGAGTCATAATTGTTGACTGTGTGGTTCTCATATCTATGAACAACTACTTTTGAAATATTATAATAAGCATGTTGCCAATTTTCTAATCAGATGAAAAAAATCCTGTTTTGAAATTCCAGTTTTTTGCATGAATAAAGGAATCATCTGAATGAGAAAACATGTGAATACGATTTCATGGAATAGCCCCTGCAATTCTGTGAAATAAACACTGTATTCCCTTGTCTGGGAAATTCATTCTTGATGCTACATAGTCGCTTCTGTTTTCTTGGTCTAAAAAGACACTTCAGACTCTGCCTTTAATTATGATCAGGCTTGACTATGAATCCCTTGAGAAATAAGCTTGTTTTTGCTGGGAGGGTAGGTAAAATAACATTTAAATAGGTTTTTAAAATAAGAATGGAATCTCAGAAGACACACTATTGTAGAACACACTGTATATCAAAATATATAAGTACATAGTTGTAACAGTGACTTAGTAAACACATTGCTGAGTGAACTATGAAAAATAATTCACCAAGGTGCTATTTCCCATACTCCTAAGCTCTGAGTTAAGAGAGTATTGCCATAAAGTAGATATGCTCTGTTTAAAAATATTTGTGTGTTTTTAAGGATATTTTCTCCAAGCCCAATGGAATAATCATTTTTTTCTTCCCTTGCTAGAAAAAGTGCACTGTAAGGAATTTAGCTAAGTGGTGTATTAAGTGAGAGTCAAAAACAGTTATAGAAAATAACAATTCTGAGCAAAGAAATGCCTTTAGCAATTTGATTCTGAATGTGACATAATTTAACTTTATAAAATAGAATCAAAAGAGATTCCATTAAATCTTTCCAATCTATCATATAATTTATTATTTATACCCATTACATTTGCTACTAGCACCTTTATTATAAGAGCCTGAAACTGTAAGCAAAATAAGTATATATGTCAATATAAGTAAACTAATTCCCATGTTCTGAAAAGAGATCTTTCTCTAGACGACATGAATTTTCCCAGTTAAGAGATTAACTCTGTGGAAGAGCAACTCTCTTGAAGATTATTATTTGCATAAGGTTTCACGTAAATCTCCTTGAAGCCTGTTCAAAAATTACACAACAATAGGAGGTGTTCCTAAACATACACTTCTTTATTACTTTTGCTTAAATTTTTAGATCTGAACTAAAGTAACTTGACATTTCAAATCATGTTTCAATTCAGGTTTGTTGTCTTTTATTATCATATTTAAAAGATTTGATGAGATATGATGAGAAGAAGGGAGAGATGATAAGGCAGTTTATTATGCACACCAGAGCATTTCGAAACATATCTGGTTTAACGCCATTAAATAATTTTGCAAATTTGAAACTATGGAATAAAACTCTTTTCTTAGCCTCATTGCAATAATACAAATGTGTATAGGGAAAGGTTTTGCAGCAGTGTTTCTTATAAATAGATTTTCAGTAGTTTCTCTTTTTAAAAAGAAAACAAGGGATAAAGGAGATGAATCATGACTGTCTCTCATCATGAGTAAACTGAGAAAATGCACATTCACGTGCCCACCCTGTTATGGTGCAGTTTGGCTGCATGATGGTTATCACTGAAGGATTATAACACACAATTTTACATGGGGGAGAGAAAGAAAAGACATATATAGATGTTTTCCCACTTGAAGCAAAGCTGTCACAAAATTCTAGCATATATTTCCAAACAGATAAAAAGGTAATTTTTCACCCTTAAAAAGAATCTTTCACTTTGAAAATGATTCACTGCAGGTTTCCTCTAAATAGTAAGCTCATCTCATGCATTTACAATATGGTTTGATTTTCAAAACATCAATTTACATGCACTTTTCAATAAAAAAATCTATTGCACTAAGTGATGCTTACTTGTATAGGATAAAAAAGCGTAAGTTTATTTTTTTAAGTTAGAGTCCATGTTTTAGATTTTGCTCATCATTAATATTAACTATTTATAGTCCAGCAGCTTTTGCTAACACAAGTAGCTATGGAGATGCCACCAGCTGCCTCAGAGGTAGTTTGGTAATGCTCATTCATAATTATCGAAATGCTGTATTTCAGCAGTAGTCAATCAAATACGGCCTTGTTCTTGTGCACATGAGAGCCGATTCTTTCAGTGCTGTCTTTCCCCTAAAGTTTCCCTGGTTCACAGACACATCCCATGAGCCGAAAAATCTAACAATGAATTAATGAGAAAATTAGAGCAGTATGCATGACTGACACTGCAAAAGGAATGTAATCTTTGTGTGCCAAAAAATTCACAGCCAACGAGAAATGGACACAGTAACTGGAGGTGTGGTGTCGCACCTTTCAGAACATGAATTCTCTAAAGAATCCTGGCAGCCCATGTGAAAAGGTTACCTGGGAATTATCATTTTGAGTAGGACCAAATACCATTGAAAAGGAGACCGGGGCTGAGATGCACAGCCTCGTTTGAGATCTGTGCACCCAGAAACTTGAAGCACATTTTGAATGCAAAAGACACATCTCCCCGTTGACACCATAATATTTTAAGTAATGGGCTGACCGGCTTTGCTTTTTAAAACAAATGTATTTACTCTTTCTCAGGGAGAGGGACAAATGACACAGGAATATTTACAGCAATATAGCGATTGATATTAGGTGTTTGTTCTTCTAAGAAACCGTATTTGGAAAACTTATTTCTTTCTGCATGAAAATGAACAGTTTCTTGAATAAATCCAAGCATTGAAGGCCCTCACTTCAATAACTTGCTACATACATTTTTTCATTTTCCTGTGGAATTAAGCTTTAATAGTCTTGCCAAAAGTATTTCTGAATTGACTATACAAAGTTAATCATAGGTCTTTTGTTTATAAAGCATTAATTTCAGAAATTTTTAAAAAACATACTTATCTCAGATAATTTCTGAGAATAAATTGAGCTTCTAAACTTTTAAAAAGTCTACTTCTGTGTTTATTTGTGGCCCCCAGGTGGGTCAGTGGGAAAGTCAGTATATGTCACTGGGTGATTACTTTAAAAATTTCAGTATATTGACTCTCATCTTTTAACTGAAAACCAGGTTTCTCCTTCATTTTTAAAAGAAAAATCCTTACTAGTATAAAAAGTTTCATTGGAAGATTTGGGCTATATGGTCTTATTTTTGCCGTGCAAGTGATGTAAATAGTTGAAACAAATGACATCAGCGGGAAGGAAAGTAACATCACTTTATTTGTCAATTATGTGGATTCTTAAGGCAAAATTAATTCAGATATGGATTATTTTGATCCACATTTCCTAAAAGCTTTACTATGAAATACTTGCCATAAAATATGCATTGGCATTCAACCAAACAAAAAGAGAAATTTTATGATCTAATATTCTTGGGAGACAGTGGGTTAAAAAGAAAACTAACAAGTCTTTTCATTATAGGAATTCTTTGAGCCTTTAATATGCTAATGTTCACTGTGTTTCTACAAGAGGGGTGTAAACTATGAAGTGTTTCTCAAACTGACTTGGCCATAGAATTTTTTTTCCAGAATTCCTACCAATGTCACGTGGAATAATCTGGGCCACACCAGTCTAAATAATAGCATTGTTATAAAGTTTTCTGTGCATATGTAGACTGCTTCAATACCTGGAGTGTGGATACTCATTATTTTTTATCTTGAAAACTTCACTCCACCTTTTCTCCATTTGTACCACCAGACCAGCAAGTGCATTTAAAATCAAATATCCCTTTTAGGTAGCTTTGTGAAATTACAGACAATTTGCATTCCAAAATCACAGGACTTTATTCTTGTATTGACAATATGGAGAGTATTCTGAAATCTCACTTTGACCCAGATTTCTTTTATGAGGAGGCTTTCATCCGTTTTTTTGTTTGTTTGTTTGTTGTCATACTACCTGCTGTCATAAGTTGTCTCCTGGGTGGTACCTGGTATCATCTTGCCTTGCTGTGGAGAGAAAAGCTGACTGGATAGAGAAAGAAACGCTGCATACTCACTAAACATTCTTGGGAGATAATTTGCTGCCATATGTTATAGAACCAGGGACTGGATGTGCTTAAGAGCTTTTTATTAGATATTACCAAGAGAGATAATAGTCCTATTATCCTGGTGACTTTTGAGACCATTCTGAATGCTGGTATTATTGAAAATTCAATAATGAAGTCAACTCTCAAATCTGAGCATGTGGATATCCACTTCAAACTGTGTCTTCCCCAACTGGTTTGCTGCAGGCACCCCCAGCCCAGCTCTGGGCTGTCTTCCCCCACCGTCTGTGGGAATGTGTTTTTGGAATGCAAACTGGCAAAATATTAGACTGAGAAAAAAACACAATTAAGAAGATAATAAAAATATGTATATATTGGGAGAAGATGGTTCATCACACAAAATCCAGAGTCTAAAGAAAAGAAATTCTCCTTTTGTTCTTGTTTTCTGGATGCTACTTGGCTCTTTTAGCCCCTATAATCCAGAGGTGATGTAGTTCCTTATAAACAGTCTAATCATATTTTCAATAAAACCAGGAACGTGTCCTTTATACTTGATAACTGATCTCCTATTATGAGGTACATTTACTACATAGTTAAGCAGAAAGGAACCGGAATTTCTGGTTTTCTGATCTGCACACTTAAGGCAAAGATGTTTCTGTGTATTCAGTACTCCATTTAATTACCATTTTTAATTACTTTATTGACTTAAACATCACTATTGAACACATTTTACTATAATGACTATAACATACAAGCAATTTATAATTTCCGTCATGTCTTATCTCATTCACATTATCTGAAGCCTGATAGTAGTAGGCAATTAGTTGATTGAATATGAAAACACCCAAAATATTGATGGACAGCAGAGATAAGCTATGATTAGTTTAGTTTTTTCTTCTCTCACCAATTACATATTATTCTTTGTATTTATTTTTGGTGTAAATTCAATATTAGTAATATGCATTTGGGGAACTTGTACAGAGGGAGATGTCTCCATGATTGTACTTGGACTCTATTATAACAGCTATCTTATAGTATGGATAAACACAAATATTAAAATTTTTTTTTCTGGGATTTTTTTTTTACTTTAATTTTCTGATTGATCATCACCACTGCTTATTTCATGTATGCTTATTTCACGTATGATTGTTGGAGACAATGTTTTTGCAAATATTCTTTTGTCAGCAAACTGATAAGGTTAAATTAAGAAACTCAACAATAGAAAGACTCACAAAAAAACCCCAAGAAAGATGAAAATACAAAATTCTGAGAGACTGACACAAAAGCACAGGTCAGAAGTTGTTGGGGAAAGGTGGCTGGTAATCACAACTAAACTCACTGTCCATACATCAAGCTCTGTTTTATATTACCTTGGTTACCTGGACTAGGAAGTGGCCATCCAGCTGTATTTAGTGTTTACAAAATGTGGCTGATTGATTGCCCATTCACTGTAATTTAGGGTATCTCAGATCGAAACATTAACCATGCAGCAGCAACAGTTACTTTTTCAAGGACTTTTAAAGGAACACCAGACGACTTCCAGTGAGTGTTCCAAGTCTAGACTTAAGGTTATTCTTTAAGGAAATACCAAGAGTGAACATAGATACCTAGCTTATCCTGTAAAATTGAGATCATTATATTGTAGGGATGTTTCTCACTGGGAGTTGAAACTTCCCTTGCAGTTGTATTTTTCCTTGTGCATAAGGAGAAGGAAGATAGGGTGGGAATTATGCTAGAAATCCAGGTGAAGATGTGAGAAGAAATGAGCTTTTTCATCTACAAAGAGAAGTAGAAATTAGATTCTTAAAATTCAGAAGATTCTTATTTTTACCATAAGATAAATTTCTGGTAAATCAACCCCAGGTGGACCTGGTCTTGGGTTGGAAGGTCCTTATTTAGCTTTTGTCTCAATTCAACTGAGTGCTGATGAAAGCCAAGAAAAAAATCAATTAACCAGTATCAAACAAGTGCTCGAAGACGCCCTGATGCTCCACTGTGTGTTCTTTGTTGAGGCCCAGTGTACCATGAGCAAGTCTTCATCATTTGATGCATGGCCAATGAGGGATATTTCACTCAAAGGGAAGCAAATGGATTTGATCATTAAATCTGACTCTGACAGTTGGTCTACCTTTAAAAAAGCCCAGAGTGGATTGCTTCAGATGGATAACTGATGTGGTTTTTCAAAAGAATATCCAGCTCCAACTGATTGGGGATCCACCTCAGTGACTTCAGATCAGCTGAAGAATAGAAAGGCTTCTCTGTTTCTGCAACTTCTGCTTCAGCGATTGAGAACTAAGAGTCTGGTAGATAGTGTAGTTAACACAGATAACTGATATTTCCTTTGGGGAGGTAGTAATTGCTATTTGAGGCGAAGACCAATGGCTTGACTTTCCCCCAAATTCCACAAACATAACAGCATGAATGGATTTCTTTTTCATGAGCATCTATTCCAGTATCTTAGAAACAGGTATAGATTTATGCAGATTAATTTGGCATAGTACTACAAATTGTTGCTGTGAGATATATTTTAGAATTACTTCCTAGCTCAGGCTAATGGCTAGAATCAAATAAAACATAAAATAGGTTTACATAGATTGTTTTATAAATCAGATAAAGCTTTATGTTACCTACCATTGAAACTGGATGTGTTTTTGCAAGCAACTTAAGGGTTGTTCATGTAATACTTTCATTATTTCCAGCAAGTGTAAAACAAAATAGAAACAAGTCCATTGAATTTAAACACCATTAACTACCATTAACTGTAATTTTGCCTGACAGGCCCTCTCTCATCTGATGATGAGTGAAACGTTGGGAAAAGTCGACTGAAAATTGTATAAATGTTAATGAAATATGCCCTTGTATTTTAAGTGTGCCCAGTTCAGACATTTAAAATAGAGCAATTTATAATATATTAGCAGCCAGAACTCCATCATGTTTTAAATAAATTTATTTTTCTACTTCTTGTGAGACTCTAAATCAGTCTGAGAAGACTCATGACATTTCACTGCATAAGGCGGGTCACAAATTGAATAATGTGAAATAACTTTATTAGAGAACAGAAGAAAATGATATAGCAATAATGTGTTTTACAGTAAAATTTGATAGCTCTCTAAAGATCAATGAGTGTGTTTGTTTACTTTGAAGTGAAAGGACAAAGGCTTCATAATGGAATTCAGAGAAATGCTCGAATTAAAGGAATCTTTGCCAGATAAAATGGCTTTCCTAGTCTGTGGTAAATTCAGAAAATCTACCACGTACTTTGCAGTAGGAAAAATAGCCTAGGTACTGTCTGTGATAACATGTCAGTCTAAAGCTACCCTGAAATGAATGAAAGTCCTCTCGTGGCCACACAGAATAAAACAAGCTGTGAGTCACAAGGGTCTTGTCCTGTCCCAAACGTTGATTGAAAGAGCACTTTATAAAGGGAGAAAGAAACAGCGGGGGCACCTTCATTTGCATCACCAAACACTAATGATGGAGGTGCCTTTATGGACACACTGGGTACACATAATAGGCTCAATTAAAAAGAAGCCATTTTACACTGGCCTTTACCCCACCAGGATTTTTTAAAAAGACAAAACAAAGACCATTTATCTAGGTAACAATACATTACTTTACAAAATGAGGCGGTATGTAGAACACGGTAAGCATGTAGAACAGGGTAAGCAAGAAGCTTGGATCTCCCATAGTTTTATCTTTGCCAATTCTTTTCTCAGCTAGTACACCATAGACCTCTCGAAAACATATCTTTGTCTAAATAAGGTAAATATGAATGATGATTAGAGTGGGTGGGAATATTATAGCTACCCTGATTAGGAACAGCAAGATTCAGAACTTCATAGGAGTTTAAAATGACGCTCCATTAGCAAGGACCAAAATGAATTGCCCTCTGATATTTTTGGCCTTGATAAAATGAGTTGGGGGTTTGAGTTCAATGCCTATGGACAGATGTTGCACAGACAAAAAAACGAGGCATTTAATTGGCACTAATTAGCACCCTTGTTGGCAGGGAGGGATTGACAAGGTTATTTCTGTGGCACTGCCCTTGCTGACTCCCAGAGCTGTTCTTTCCAGGACAAGGGGAGAGCAATGTAGGTAAACTTGTGCCCTTAGCCTTCAAGGATTATTTGTGCCCCCAAACAAAGCGAGTCTTCACATTTCTAAGCTGTCAACTCAGTAAGATTCTTTGCCTAGGATATACATTGGCTTTTATTTTTAATTAAATAAAGTGTAATTAGTGGGAAACAATCAATATGGTAGACAGGCCCTTTTATGTTGGTTTGTTTGTCCCTGCTTAAAGAAGCAGATGCAAAAAGGAAAAAAAAAAGAAGAAACTGTATTAAGGATGAGAAACACAGTCTCAGCACATTCTAGATGTTAACACTAGCAGAGAACACAGAAGATCTTTTGTACTGGCACACATCCCTGCAACTTGCTGTGCAATCCATCATTTCAATGCTCTGTTTATAATCACCTCCATCTGTAAAATGGGGAAATACCACCAGCCACATGAGAGAGCTAAAGTCTGCAAAGAATATCGATGTTGTGTATGTGTGTGGGGGTGTGTGTTTTATAATTATAAGGTGCCTCTAAAATGAGTGATGTAACGAATAAGTAGTCTGTGGCTGCATTCTAATACATATTAAGAAAAGCTATGTGGAAATATGCTTAAAGTTTCTGCAAATGCTCCTCTTTCTATAATTGCAAACTTGGGAATTTGCAAAAGTAGCTATTTTGCATTTATTCAATTTAGTGTTAATAAGGAACTCAAAGAATGGATTAAAGTCATTTTTAGTAACATGGCAGATTTTCTTATACTGTAACATGATGGTGTACATTGCTAAAGAGCTAGAGACACACTTAAATCTAGACTAAGCCCTTTTATTCTTCCAGGAAGACCAAGGAATTATATCTCCAAAACTAAATAGACTTAAGGAATGCTTATCAACAAGACCCACAAGTAGGAGAACTTATTTGTGGCAACTGAGAAGCAGAGCCTGAAGTAGGCATCACCATGAACATGTTTTAAAGAAGGAGAAACCTATAAGGAAGTGAACAAGATAGGGTAGGCATGATGGTGGGCTTGGCTGCCGCCTGGCTTCAACCTGATCCCAGAAAGAGTCCTGGAGCATGAACTACACCATAGAGTTGTCCTACCTTGATATAAGGGGGCCAGATGTTTAGCTGGTCATCAACTGATCACATCCCAGTCATTGGATAGGGACTTCCTATCAAAGAGAAAAGTGGCTTTCCTTCTGCCAAAGACAAGTCTCTGGAGAAAGGCCCATCTGGAGGGCCCTGGAGAAGGGCTCAGAACAGCTAGAGTGTCAGTGCACCAGTCTGTTGAAAGGGATGAGGGAAGGCCGATGCTACCAGTCTCCACTACAGGGGCTAAGGTTGGTAGAGCCAGGTTGTTCTCTAGCTAAGCAAGTGCTTTGGATTCCTGAGCAACTTTCAGAACAAGACATTTACTGAGCAGAATAAAAGAGAATAACAATTTTTTACAAAATTCTTTGACAATTAGCAGCTGTGTGCACATAGAGGAGCTTGGCAGTATTTTTCTTTAATGTGAATAGTCCTACTTTCTTTACAAGAAGACAATTCAAATGTTAATTTGGTTTCTTCTTTTTATTTTGGAGTTGTGGGGTACAAGTGAAGATTTACTCCATAACTCAGTTGCATGCAGAGGAAGTGTGAGCTTCTAACTGGCCCTCTTTCCCCCAATAGTGGACCAGGTTCTCAAGTGCCACCCTCCCTCTCCCCTCCCTTCCTCCCCAGCATTGCTTAGCGCCTGGCGATCTCACCCTTGTGTTAGTGTGACTAGTGTTCAGAACCTGCTTATGAATGAGAACATGCGGTATTCAGTTGTTTGTTTCTGCGATAGTTCACTTAGTATGATGGTCTCTAGCAACATTCAAGTTGCTACAAAGGCATGATTTTGTTCTCTATGGCTACATAATATTCCATCATGTATATGTACCATGCGTGTTCATATACTATGAAAACAGAATTGCCAGTCCTGCACACAAGTCATTCTCAATCATACCTGTCCATACTTGTTTTTTGCAGCACTCTGGAGTCCCTGTGTTCTAATATTCCCTCAGGGTTGCATACAAAGATAGATTCCTAGGTGAAACCTTTCCAGAATGCCTGTCCACTCCAGAAAAAAAGTCACTCCATAGGCTATGAGTGGAACTCAAAGTTCCAAAGGAAAAATTTTCCTGTGCTTCACCAAGGCCATCTCTTATAGCCTTTTGGAGTCCCTGTTTACACCCTAGAACCTAGAGCCCAGACTTCTTCCAGTTCATCCACATTCTGTGCCCCTCAAGGCATTCCCCTTGTCACCAAGCACCTACTATAATTGGAGAAACAGGTGCGATCAAGCTGCAGCAACCCTACCAGGTTCTTCCCACCCCCTTGCATAAACACCTGGCTACCCTAATTCATGACATGCTCTCGTGCTGACACAAGACCCTGTTTCAAGATCCATGAATGGCCCTGACACATCGCAGTGCCAGTCAATCCACAACTACCCCTTTTTCAGACCCTTAAAACTAGAAAAGAGATGACAGACTGGAGAAGTATAGGTTCTCTGTGTTTCCATCAGTGGAACTGAGTGACTGACAAGATATGTGAAATGAAGGAGAGGGTGGAAATTGAAGAATGACTCCAAGCATGTTTGCTTGGAAATTCAGGTAGACGGTAACACTCACAGCAATGTCTTTGTTTTTACTGCTATATAACAAAATACTTGAGACTGGGTAGTTTATAAATAAGAGAAGTTTATTTTCTCACAGTTTCAGATGCTGGTAGTCCGAGATTAAGGGAAAAGTAGGTTCAGTTGTCTGGTGAGGACCCAGTGTCTGTTTCCAAGATGCTGTTTCTTCACAGGTAACAAACACTGTGTCTTCATAAGGTAGAAGGGATGGAAAGGCAAAAAGGGTCCAGCTCATCTGCTCCAGCCTTTTGTAAGACACTAATCACATTCATGAGGGAAGAGTCCTCATGACCTAATCTCCTGCTTCCTCCTCTCTGCACACCCACCCTGCAGTGTTCCCCTCGATACACTAGCTTTT
>CAUYQG010265317.1:0-18980 GCA_963574415.1 Tarsius wallacei
TAGGTTTTAGGCTACAAATCCAGGAATAGAAACTTTCTTTTCCCATCCCAACAGCAATGTAATATGAGGAATATGAAAAATACAGGCCATTAAGTATGCAAATTGTTGATAACATCTACGAGGTCAGTGATGTGGGGAAATAATGCTTTTAATTTTAAAGTCATTTTACCAGCTTCTAATATGACTGCAACAGGCTTCTTCTTGTAATGCTTGCATGGAATATCCTTTTGTATCCTTTTATTTGTAGCCTGTTTCTTTAAATTTAAGATTTTTTTGGTATCAACTTAGAATTGCCTTATTCTGAAAATTCCCTTCACTTACATTTAATGTGATTCGTTATATGTTTGGGTTTAAACCTTTAATTTTACCAAATGCTTTGTATTTGAATACGTATTTGACATTCCCATTTTCTTTCTTGTCTTGTTTTGGACTTGCTATTTCCTATTATTACATTTACCATGTATGTTAGATTGAAAGTTTTCACACAGCAGCTGTTATAATTTTAGTTGCTGTTACAATTTTAGCATTAGCAATTACAACATGTATCTTGTAGTTATCAAGTCCAAGTTTTGGTATTTTTTTTTTCTTATTCTCAGATAATGCAAATAATCCTTCCTGACATATGCCATTTATGTGAATTTTAGGTCTATCTTAAATGAAAAAAAAGTAAACATAATTTTCATCTACAGGACAATATTCATTACAGTTATCCAAATACTTGTTATTTTCCTTCTTCTCCTCCTTCTCCTTCTCTTCTTCTTCTTCTTGCTTTTCTGAACATTTATATGTGGTAATTTTCTTTCTTTCTAAAAAAAACACTTAGCATTTTCCTTAGGGAGAAACTTCTAGCAGCAATTTTTTTTTTTTTTTTTTTTCCCGTTAGGATCCATCATCTCCATTCTGGCAGGATATTTTGACTGGGTATGAAATTCTATTTTAGCAATGATTTACTTTAGTCACTCTAAAGTTATAATTACAATGTCAGTTCAGTAATTAGCCATAAGGCTTATTGTTGCTCCCCTGAAAGTAATTTTCTCCCTCCCTAGCTGATTTTAATATCTTTTCCTTGGCTTTAGTTTTCAGCATTTTATATAATGTGCTTACATATGCTTTTATTTTAATTTATTTTGCTTGGGCTTCATAGTGATTTTTAGATATATTACTTAATATTGTTTTTCAATTTTGGCAAGCTGTCAAACTTTATCCTTGCAAATGTTACCTGTGTTCTGTTTTTTTTTCCTCAGACACAAATTACACATACCTTAGACCTTCTCACTTTGCCTGCTGAGTTGCTTACTTTCTTTTTAATATTTCCTATAACTTTTTTATCCTTTAGTGTAAATCTGTTTTTCTGATCTATCAACTAGTTCATCAATTCTCCTTTCATTCAGTTGTGTTTATTCTGCTGTTAACCGGATCCGTATCTTTCTAATTTCAATGATTGTATCTTTTATTTTGAAATTTTCATTATTTTTAGATTGTCTAGTTCTTTCATGAATATATCAATTTTGTTTGTGGTCTTTTTAAACATAATAAGCATACTTAAAAAAATAGACTCTGCAGAACCACCATGAATATGATTCCATCGCCTCTTATTTTTTCCTAGTGGGTTTCATTTATGTTGCCCTGTCTCCTTAAGTTTTTGCTAATTAAAAAAATATGTATCAGATGCCAGTCATTGCCTTTTATGCCTAAAACGTTGTGAACTGTGCAGCTGATCCTATTTTTTCTTTTAGAATTGCAAGTACAAACCTGAGGGAAAATAGCCTCTATCATTTTTTTTAACTTTCTAGGGTCTCGATGTTTCCTATCCCATTAGCTCTCTGATGTCTTCAAGCAGATTTTTTTTTTCTTTTAGATTTTTACACTTACTTTAGTCTTGTGGGACTGTTGGTAAAAAATGCTTACTCTGTATTAACTTTGGTATTTTATGTTGAAGAATTATCAAGTATTTCTTCTTAGTGTTGCCTTCTTTTTGCCCTTTTCTTTTATTAACTAATATTTATATATGAATTTGTCAATGAATTAAACATTTGAATTTGTAACTCATGTACAAGCTTTATTTTGGAAATAATATGGTAGCGTGTTGTACTAGAAAGCTTATCTCAAATCTTATATGTAGTTTATTGCTGGTTGCTCTGTCTTGCATTCTTTATCATTTTATTTTGCTTCATACTCATATGGTCACTAAATATTATAGATGTAACTATACTTAGATTTTGTTTTAGACTATTCTCCCTATTTGGTAGAAGTGGAAGTTGCTATTGCATATCTTGAGAAATATTCCACTTCTTCTTTTCAAACTACTTTTTAATTGTTAATCCTCAGAGATAACCTCCTCCAGGAAGTCAATTTCCAGCCAGGCAATTGACTGAAAAGAAGGGTTGGAGATGGAAACTTCTCACTCCTATTATGAATGAATTGTTCTGTCTTTGTACTATGTAATCTTTCATAAACTTATCTTTAAAATATGTTGATATGCGTGAGTTGTATCAAAAAGATACCTGCACACTTATGTTTATCGCAGCATTGTTTACAATAGCAAGAACATGGAAACAACCGTGCTGCCCATCACAAGAGGACTGGATAAAAAAAAAAGTGGTACATATACACAATGGAATATTATGCAGCCATAAATAAGAACAAAAATATGAACTTCACAGCAACCTAGATGGACTTAGAGTCTATAATACTGAGTGATCTTTCACAGAAACAACAAACTGAGTATTGCATGTTCTCACTCATAAGTAGACCTTGAACAACCATCATGATACTATAAGAAAAAGATTGACAGTAATGGGAAACTGCGGGGGCGTGGAGCGGTGGGGAGGTGGAATCGGCAGTAGTGGGAAACTGCCGTGGGGGGGGCACACCTTATCAACAAGGGTACCTGCACAATGAATATTTGCATACCTAACCCTGAATTGTACCCCATAATTAAAAAAAATAAAAAATATATATGTTGATATGTATAAACTTCCAAAAGAAAACTTAACTCTCAAAATTTCTAAGAAGAGACATTAGAGATGAAAAGAAGTATATGATATGCAATTCAAGGCAATGGAGAACAAACATTAGTTTTTATGCCTCAAATGTACTAAACATTGTCACTGTTGCCAACACCTCTGCTATTTGGGACATGTTAATTGAATCCAATTATCGAGTGACTGAAATTGATGATACTGTGTGGGAAAGCCTATTTAAAAACATTTTTGAGTTCTGGTAAATGTATATTTTTAAGAAACCCAATAGATGTCAATTCCCATAAAGAGATGTAAGCCACCACAAGTTCCTCACACACGGGCTTGATTTTCCTGGGGCACATCTCATTTCCGCAAAGAGAAAAATCTCATTGATCTGGAAATTATTGATCAGCATGCTCTTCTCCATTACGGAGCAAGTAAAAGAAAAAGTAGAACTTTTCAGATGTGGTAAGAACTCCCAAAATCTCTACTATATCTCGAAGAATGTTACTCTGTAATTTTGGACTGTCTCGGAAGGCTGCAGCCTCAAGAAATGCTAAAATATTTAACTATAATTTATTCTATCTGTTGCCCTGAGCATTATCTTAAAATTTGATAACTATTGAGGAAACAAGTTTGAATTTTTGTTGCATGGGTGGCAGACTCATTGTTGAGATATTATTATTTTTTGTTTCTGCTGTGAGAGTTCATCTTTGCTCCACGCATTTGGCCATTTGGGGGGTTTCTACAACTCAAGAATTGGTTGGAGGATTGCATAGCTAAGCAGGGACCATGGTAGAGTCTTCCTGTGAGTATTTTAACTTCTGGTTTGCTGCTGCAGAGTGGTTGGAGTCTAACAACTTTTCAAAGACTGACACCTTAAGCCAACTCACAAGACACTGATATTTAAATCACAATTCCAAATTATTATTATTGGCAATGGAATAAATTTGTTTCTGGTGGCTTCAATCCACATGCTTCCTTTGAAATGTTGAGGATTAAAAAAAAGTGGTACATATACACAATGGAATATTATGCAGCCATAAAGAAGAACAAAATTAAGGTTATTCAAATTCTGCTTATTGATATGAAACAAAGGGAAATAGATAACCTTGAAGGCTGCTTTTTCACCTGGCTGTGAAAAATCCAGAAGACTCCCCACTTTCCAGATTTCCCAACTCTAGAAAGCTCTAGAGAGAGTAGAATTTCTGTCTCAGATTCAGTATTGCTTTCTTCTGATTAATACTTGATAAACAATGAGGAATTTCTCTGTTTTGCACTGTCTTTCTTTGGCCCCTGCCAAATATTGCCTTTAAGTTTGCATATTTTTTCTTCAGAATAATAATATAGTTGAACATTTTCTCAATACCTAGTTAAGTCTATTTGGGGCTTCTAGGCTCTGCTTCTTAAAAGTTTTACCTAGAAAAATTATTTCAGGAGACCCTTGCAGCAAACATGTCATTGTTTTTTTGACATGTTTATTTCACTAATTTAATTTGCAGGAGATAACCTTAGTGTTAGGTTTTTGGTGGGCATTATCTAATTCTATAAATTATATTCATAAGTTAATAATATACATATAGACATACACATGTTTCATATCCATATCCAAAAATAATAATTTTTCCCCCTAAAAATACCTAAGTTATTTTCCTAAAGGATGAGAGAAAGAAGATCATGCCTTTGAAATATAAATTGTGTTTATGTCACTGGCAGTCTTCTTGAATAAAGTCTTGAAACAAAGATGGAAAAAAATTACTAGAAGGAATCAACATTATTTCCTGTCCAAAGGTATGAAGTGAAAAACTGGACTGGGTTTTATCTTTGGAAATCTGTGTAAAAAGCAGAATAGAAAGGCTTGGTTTGTTTTAAGAACATTTACTGAGAAGCCAAAGTTGGAACAGCCATTAAAAAGAATAGGTAGCAATATAGTTAAGTAAGAAAAGCCTTGATAGTCCTCAAAAAATAAAAAATACAATTACTATATAACCCAGTAATCCCCTTCCTAGGTAAAAATCCAAAAGAACTGAAAACATGATTTCAAGGAGATTTTTGCATATCCACATTCATTATATTATTCACAGTAGTCAAGAGGTAGAAGAAATCTAAATGTCCACAGTCAGGTGAATTGATAAATAAATGTGATATATATATATATAATATTCATATATTATACACACATATATACATACACACAATGGAATATTATTAAACCATTAAAAAGAAGGTAATTCTGTCACATGCTGCAACGTGGATGGACTTTGAGAACATAAGTGAAATAAGCCAGTCACAAAAAGAAAAATTCTGCATGATTCTACTTATCTGAGGTTTCTAAAGTACCTCTTAGAAACAGAAAGTAGAAAGTGTATTGCCAGGGTATAGGGGGAAGAGGAAATGAAAAGCTGTTTTTCAACGGTTGTAGAGTTTCTGCTTTGCAACACGGAAAAATTCTAGACATCTATTGTACAGCAATGTGGATATCATTAACAATGGCTAAGATGGTCAGTTGTATGTTATGCAGAATTTTTTTTTACTACAATCAAAAAATAAAAGGACAGCCTTTGATCATATGACATTTTTCCAGCTCCAGACCGTTTGCCTCCCTTCGTCAGAGCTCTGCACTTGTCCTACTGACTTCACAATTCTCCTGCCTTTGCTTTCCTTTTATTTCGTTTTTCCATCCATGATTCTCAGTTCTCCCAGTTATGCTTCCCTGAGCACCCAAATTCTTTAAGGGATGAAAGGCAAAGTGAGGGAATGCTGAGAGAGAGACAAAAACTTTGTTGGTTGTGGGTGAGGTGGGAAAGAGATGCTTTCAAAGCCCTTCCTCAATCTTGGCCTCATTTTCTTGTTCTTTATCAATATCTCCCGGTGATGATTTTGGGGGAGGAACATAGTCTGTGAACTCTTGGGAGACGCTGTACACTCACCCATATTCAAACTGGAACTGGTCAGATTCTGGAGAAGATACTATAAAGTGTATTAAAATGAGGAGGGTGAACTAGATAACCTTTAAAGTTCTTTCAGCCTCTGAGATTCTATTATTCCCCCCAAATCTATTTATCTTTTATTGTTATAAACACCGGCTTTTGTGACATGTTTACTCAAGATGTCCCTGTTGACATTTTATATTTTCCTAAATGTCATACTACTATCAATTATATATGAGATCATATACATTTATATGTAGGACAATTTACCCAAAATAAGAGGGCTTTGCATAGCTGTGAGATTGTGAATCTTTTGATTTATATGAGGTATTAAACAAAATTTGCTACAATAACTTTTCATTTCTGCGTTATCTTCTGACTTTGAAAGTGAAAGGCCACAAACTATATTTTACAGTTAATAGGCTTTTAAAAAAAATAGCAGTAGAGTCTTAGCTTTGAAATCGGTATGCCATCTAGGGACAAACAGTTTTATCCCAACAATTTGATTTATTTTGCTTATCTTTTTAAAAAATTTAAATAATTTTTAAAAATTTTGAATATATATTCTAAATAAATTTACACAATTTATTAGCAAAAACTATACCAAGCTAGCCTTCCTCTGATGTAATGCATTGATCTACGTGGGACACAAGCTCTGACCAAACCACAGCAACCTTTATTATTACAAGCGGGACAACTATTTCCTGAAGATGAAAGTCCCTTTATGGGCACTGTCAATTTTTCATCTCTTTCCGTGGTAAATATGACTTCTTTAAAAAAAATCTGGTTCCTATAGGTATCCCAGGTAGCTAAAGTTTAAATCATGACATACTTGCTAGAAATTTCCATCCATCAAGAAGCGGGAACAGGCAGTATCGTGTTTAGAGAAAGGAGGTTTGGAGCGCTTCCAAATTAATCTCTTTATGTTTTAAGTATCCTCATTTTATACAAATGGAAAATGGATATTTTTAACATTCATCAATAGTGTCACACAGGACACATTTTGAAAGTCACTAAGACTTTAGAACATTCAGCATACTTTAATTTGGATTTTTATAGGTCAGGCAATAAAGTAACAACACTTAGTGCCAAGGACCTCTCTCTGTCCCATGTTAGATTTCCTCCACATTTCTTAGAACATGTGTAGGGATATTTTAACTTTAACTCTCTGATAACTAACCTTAAGTTAAACAGCTACTTGAAAAAGCTTTCATGACTCTGCTTTCTCAAGTCAATCAGATTTGCTACTGACTGGTAGTGATGCGTATGTGAATAGTGGTTATCCTGGGATGCAGCCATTAGGCTGTAGCATAGACCAAGATGATTTGGGTCCACTACAATGAAGGAAAACGTAATGAACTAACATATGTTTTCATTATATGGGTAGCACAGTTTTGGCTTCTTTTTCTCTGCATTTCTTCCCATTGAATTTTTTTTGAGCTTATTGATTCATTTGGGGATCATCAGAAATATAAAAAGAAGGCCGGGCTCGGTGGCTCAGCCTCTAATCCCAGCACTTTGGGAGGCTGAGGCGAGTGGATTGCCTGAGCCCGCGGGTTCGAGACCCCCCGGGCAACTTGGTGAGCCCTTATCTCTACAATAAATCAAAAACTAATGGGGCGTGGTAGCACGCCCCTGTAGTTCCCGCTACCTGGAAGGCTGAGGTGGAAGGATTGCCCGAGCCCAGCAGGTGGAGGCTGCGGTGGCCAGGAGCATGCCCCTGCCCTCCAGCCTGGGCGGCAGAGTGAGACTCCAACTCAAAAAAAAAAAAGAAAAAAAGAAAAAAAAAAGAAATATAAAAAGGATAGCTCTTTTAAAATACAAAATTCAAAAGACCATATTAAGTGTCTTCAGAAAATTCCGGAATCTTATTTCATTTTAATTTTTAAAATCACCTCTAACATTCGGCATTCTGAAACCAGACTGCTGGGTTTGACTCTCAACTCCCCCTTTCCTATTCATGTGATTTGGGGAAAATTAAGCGAAGCGTTTTATGTCTTTGTTTTCTCTTTAATGAAATGGGTTATAAATAGTACCTAGTTCAGGAAGACAGTGTGAGGATTAAGTGACTGTTCAAAGCGTGCAGAGCAAAGCCCGTCACATTTAGCACACTGAGAAAGACATGATTTCTCACTTTGGTTAAAGTGAAATAAACCAAACCCAGTAATCCGGGTGATCTTTCTAATAACTCCAGTGAAGAGTAAGAGAGGGGTGGGGGGGAGCAGGCTTCTTTAGACTAAAACAAACAAATATAAGTGTCCGCTATGAGCAAAGTAGCACACCAGGGAGAGGCTTAGGAGTGAAAAACATAGTTCCAAATGTGGAGACAAGATAGAGTTAGATAGGATATAAGGTGAGCCAACTCACTGGGGGATCTCCTGGGCACTCTGTGCATCTCTTATCTCTCTCTGGTGTCATTTCTTGCCTGCCTTCAAGGCTATCCTCTGCCTTCAAGGCTATCTTCCATCTTCAAGGCTATCCTCTGTCTTTTAACTACAGTCTCTTTGTTTTATCCCTAGTGCCTAAGAGAGAATAGGTGTTCAATACATACTTGTTGATTGAATGAATAAATGCATGAATTCCTTCAAAATAAAATCAATTCAGAAGCATTCACTGAAGGAATAGAATTTAATATGGGCTTTGAATAATGGGAGAATGTATGTAAGAGTTGCCAGATCAAATACAGGATGTCTAGTTAAATGAGAATCTCAGATAAACAACAAGTAACTTTTCAGTGTAAATATGTCTCATGTAATATTTGGAACACATTTATACTAAAAAATAATTGTGTTTAAATCTGAATTTTATATAAACATTGAATCTTTTTTTTTGGTATAAGTCTACCCCAAATATATCATGGAATATACTTTTACTAACATTTATTCATTATTTATCTGAAAATCAAACTTCATTGGATGTTTTATATCTTTTTGTGCTATATCTGGCAACCCTAACAAGAAAAATAGAAGAAATTTTAAGTTAAGGAAATGGCAAGAGAAAAATATGTAGGTGTTTGGTTTTTAAGAAAATTAATCATTGAGTAGAAATGTCAGAATGAAGAATTGGGATGAGGATAATGCCTAAGATAGGACCTATTTTTCCTCATTGATTTTCTTTAAAAAAAATGTATATTCCAGTTTTTGAGCACCTTCTCCTGACCCCACCTTGATCTACCTTGATCCTTCAGCACAGATGTGTTTTACAGGGTAAAGGACAAAGGATTCCCAAGACACACAGCCTTGTGGCCACTGAACCTATAAAGTTACCTGAAGTGTCACTGCTCCTATAACAGATACATGACTATACGTTTGGGAAAAGAGTGAGTCATAATAAGCATACATTTAGACATTTCAAAATGGATTTATTGGAGATCTTGTGTGGAAAATTACCTTATTGTTTTCTTTAGATAGACTTAACCCTGGACTTTGACAGTGCTGTGCAAGTTTTTTTGAAAGTCTCTCCTTTGCTCTCTCAATGTACTTATTGTAAAAGACAGCCTGGGCTAAGTTTTCCAATGGCAGCATGCCTTATTCCCTACCTTCTTCCCTCCCTCCTTCCGTTCCTCCCTCCTTCCCTCCCTTCCCCTGTCCTGCTCTCCCCTTTTATTCCTTCCTTCCTTCCTTCCTTCCTTCCTTCCTTCCTTCCTTCCTTCCTTCCTTCCTTCCATCTCTCTCTCCTACCCTCCTTTTTACTGGTTCAATGATTTGATGCTTGTTAAAGAATCTGGAAACAAAGAATATTGGCAGTGTTTTCTTTATTACATTGTCTGTATTAAATACTTTATGTTTATCATAATCTGCTGGGCTAGGAGAGACCTTATAAAAAATTATGAAGTGAAAACTGTCCATTCTTTCAGGTGCTCCTGTTGAAAAGCAAGACAAAAACATTTGAACTGTCTCTTAAATGAACATTATCTTGCTTAAAATACTTAAAATATTGACTAGAAAGTCATAGGCCCCAACTGTCCTCATCAACAATAAAGTTCATTTTTTTCACCTTTCAACTTTTAGACCCTAAGGCATTTGAAAGGCTCAGATTAGAAAGAGGAAACCATAGAGGCCAAGAAGCACAGTGAGGGGAGGATACAAAGATTTTCTGTCAGCAAGCATAATTTTTTATTATTAAACCTGCTTCACTATTTTGCATTTGCAAAGTGAATTGTTTACAATGCGAAAGGGGAGAGAACATGAAATTTCATGGGATGAAAGTCTCTTTTTGAGAAAAAACAAGGGATAATTTAGAAGTATGGCCTCAAAGAATAATATAATCTTGCTTTTAAACTTAATTTCAGTGGCTCTACAGCCTGGTGTATTATGCCAGTGCTGGCAGACTTTCATCTGGATATATTAAATATAATGTCAGATTCTTCTCTCTGTCTCTGTCTCTGTCTCTGTCTCTGTCTCTCTCTCTCTCTCTCTCTCTCTCTCTCTCTCTCTCCCTCCCTTCCGCCCTGCCCTCTGGCTTTCACATGTGAATTATTATGATACAGAATAGAATATGATAAGGGCCCAAGGAGGAGTATACCCACAGCACTAAGAGAGATTTGACAGGGAAGATATTACATCTTATTGTGAGAATGGAAGGATATGGTGATTGTTGATTGGGGGAAGGGAGCAGAATTTGACATTGAAAATGAGAAAGACTGGGGGATAGATGGGAATAAATTTCTGGTGAGAATAACATTGCAACTCGTTGAAAAAGCTCATTAAGAAAGGTCCAGCCTTGTTGGAGTGTGTGATGTGCACAGCCAATGAATGAAAGGAGACAGGGCTAGAAAGTTGTGCTAAACTTCTAAAGGACTTTGGATGCCAGAATTTGGCATTTCTACTTAATGTGGTTGGCTGCATGATTGCTAAATTCTAACTGAAGATCTGAGTGCAATAATCAGATTGATCTGCCATCAATTCGAAAAGTACCTTGAATCAGGAAGAATTTGAAAGTAAACTCAAGAAAGACTTGGACGCTAGTAGAATCCATGTGAGTGGCGATACGACCCTAAGGAAGTCTGGTGGTAATAGCAGTGGATCTGATGAGATCCAAGAGCATAAATTGTGTGATAACGCACTGCTGTCTTTTTCAAGGTGGTCTGACTAAACTGAACCAATCAACTCACCTACTACTTCTGGATTTAGGTGTGTCTCACTTTCCTTCCAGGCACTTCCTCCATTCTGAACTTTCTGGGCTTGCTCAAGAAAAGAAAACAGGAGGATAGCATGTGCAAAGGTTGACACTAAGTTGATGGCAGATTTTCTTTCTACTTGAGTGTAATGAAAGTAAAAATACTACGTATTGCAGTATAAACCACAGATTGATGAAAGGCTGAGCTTAAACAAGCTGCAAAAGTGCATCTCTGATGATTTACCTTGTGCTTACTGAAGATGTTCTTTCCCAGATCATGCACATGAATGACTCCCTACAGTTGTACTGGCACCTGTCTATCATTGTTTGGTTACCATGGGAAGGATGTAAGGAGGTAGGCATTAGAGGATAGGTATTGCATGCAGTTACTCAAGACAGCTAGGAAAGATTGGAGCCTGAGGATACAAAGCCATGCCTACATGGAATCTGAAAAGTGGAGCCACAAAAAGAGAAAAAATCTAAAGTCAGGAGCCAGTTAATGATGAGAACATTTTCATTGATGAAAATGATTGTATGAGATGAAAGTGTCTAGGACTAGTATACCTGGACATGGTCCCAACAGTTAGTGGGCTCATAGACAATAATAATAATAGCTAATACTTATTTAATATTCACTATTGAAGTACACTGTTGAAGTTTCAGATATTATAACCTGAATTTTTTTTTCCTGTCGCTGATGGTGATATTGAATCTGAAAATGGCATGGGCCTACACCTACCTCAGTTCTGTGTGCTTTTCAATGTATCAGCACACTCAGTTATTCCACCAACTTTATGAGGTGGGGTCTATTATATCCTCACTTCATAAGTGAAGAACTTTGGGAGGTGAACTTCAAAAGGAGAAGTTACTTGCTCCAGGTCACATAACCTGGAACTGTGAAGTTAGAATTTAGCTTAGACAGAAAAAGAGGAAAAAAGAAAATTATGAAGGTAAGTAGTCCAGGAAAGTAAAAAAGCGATAAAGTCAGAGTTTCAATATTAAAGTCATAGAAATTTAGGTAAAAGTTGAACATAGATATCAACTCGTTAGATTAACAAATACAGTACTTAGATTGAATAGTTGCAACATTAAGATTCGGTCTTCAAAACAGATTTTTGTTTTGATTTTTTCAAACTTTATTCACAAAAATGTTAAAATTGGAGTAGGGAGTCTTGGCATCCATTTGTTTGGCCTTGTTACTTTGATTGAAGTCATACATAGGACTTAGGCTATTCATGATATATTTTTCCTGCTCCCATTTCCACACTGCTAGACTTTGCCTGTAACTCTGCAATGGGAACAAGTGCATTTGTCTCTGTAATAAATAGACTCTCAGCTACTGGGCATTTGTCTGGAAGGACATTCAAGATCTCGGGCACATCAAGTATGGGGGTCTTTTGCATCTGTCTGAGTCAGCTCTGTGAGGGCAAAGCACTCATTAAAGAAATGGATGCCGAAGAGAGACTGGTGACTAAATGCTCTTGGGGCTACGTGCTAAGCATGGGCTATCTGCTGCCCCCTTAGGAGAGGAAAGTGATCCTTGTTGCTCTGAGAGAAGGAATTGTTGAATTGGTTTCCTCGTTCTTTGGGAGAAAGTATTGGATTCCTTCTTTTATAAGCCAGGTGGATACTTTGAGCCAACTTCCAGAGTGCCAGGAGGGTCAAGGCTAAGTTCACTACCTCTCAAAGGAAACGGGAAGTAAAATCAGAGTGTGCTATAATGTTTACATCCATCAGGCAATGGGCTACCATATTTTTTGAATGCATGTTTAGCATTGGCCTTTTATAGAATAGCTGCTTTAATACAGATCAATGTCTTTCAGAAGCTGCCAGGTAGAGCCCAGCCTTATTATTTCTGTGGAAGTCCCCATTTTGTCCTCTTTCTTAGTCTATAAGTGGATCTACCTTGCAGATTGAGTCAACTCTTCCGATGGGCAATAACCAGGAGAAGTTTGCAGGGACACCGAATTTGCATTGTTCTTTTTTTCCATGAGCAGAATATAACAAACTCCTTCCAAAGCTGTGGCACTCTCTGACTGTTCCCCTGAACTGCTGCTGTCTTTTCCTCTCTGCTTTCTTATCTCAGCATTTGCTACTGTCTTCCTTCAGGAGTGAGTATGGTTTACCTGGCATTCACAGGGGCAGCCATGTTAATGAGGGTGGAGTGAAGGAAATTAATGGTCAATGGTAGTCTACGTCCCAGAAATAGTATTGTTGGCTCAAACGTGGGGTTTATGCAGATTAAGTGGATATGATGGATATAAAAGGTTTTAGTAGTTTATTATGAATAAGATTGTTCTCAAAAGTCTGGGTGTGCTACCACTCTCTGCCCTCCATGTTCTTGGTTCTGACATCCTGTTTAGTATGTGCACCATACAAAGTTCATACATGAGTTGAAAACTATTTATTGGCCTAGCTAAAAACACGATTTCTTAGTCTAAGGGAATATCACTTATAATCACCTCTATATAAAGATTTTTTTTCTCACTCTTTTTGTACCTGGAAGTACATTCGATGCTTATTTATTTGAGGAATGAATATTCGTTTTTAGGTACACTGAGCTTTTTGCTTTTCTTCTAGTTGACATATTTTGATTCTTCTCTGCTTATTAGCACTTTATTGCTGAGCACAGGTTGTAGAAATAGAGGGAAATCAAACAAATTATTTAAGTGTGGTAGATGTTGTAGTAAAGAGAAAAAGAAACGTTTTTGGAAGATAGAGTACAGCTGTTGACTAATTACTTACAATTCCATTGTTACCTATTAGTGAAAATAATTAAAAGTTGGCCATACACAGAAACTTAAGAGACATAAAGATCTTCAGTGAGTGGCTACCCATAAGACTTACTTTTACATGTATGTAAAATTTTAAACATCATCATAATAAAAGTATATCTAAAGTTGTTGCTGTGACCAGCAGTTACAGATTATTTTCAGTTAAAAGGTTGATTCTTCTAAAAGCTGAGTGAGTATATCTTGACGTAGGAAACTTATGGCATAAGCCACTATTTGCAGGGCAATAACAGCCTCGTTAAAACTGTAGTGTGAACAAGATTCAACCCATGTTTCACCAAGGTCAAAGGGATAAAGTAGTTAAGCAGAAATGTTCAGCCTGACATCTTACTATTTTTATATGTTTTGTACCAACAAAATATCAGGTGAAAGAGACAAGTTACTTACCATTATTTAGGGCCAAAGGAAAACAAATTCATCTGGAACCTACAACATTATAGTTGCAGTGACTCAAGCAGCAACAAAGAAGGAGCCAATAACTGATTAGTGGTTTGTTTAGGTTTTTTTGGTTTTGATTTAGAGGAGAACATTTATTGAATATATACTGTTCCAGGCACAACTATAGTTATTTTTTATTTGCTAACTTACTTGATTCTTCTAATAACCTTGTGACAACTGACAAATGAGAACATTTATTTTTGTTAACATTCATTTCCAATGGTAGATGCAATTACTATTGCTCAATAATTGAGATGTTGATTAGAAAGGGCAGATGTATGTCTGAGATAGAAAGGAATAAAGAACAAAAAGAGACTGGACCAAAATGATTTCAGGATTGTTTCAGTGACATCATACTTACATCCTAAAACAAGTGTAAATTGTTTATGATAGTGCAATACAGCAAGAGGGCTAGTTAGAACTCTGCAGAGTGTTGATGGTGGCCACTGGCTGAGTTTTTTGTTTTTGTAAGAGTATCAGCATCATTCTATTCTAAGCCTATAGACTATGCCTTTAGCAATCTGTCTTGTAAACACATATTTTTAGCAACTAGGAAAATGTGATGTGATTTTTAAATCTGTATACATTATTTCCTTTAAAAGGTAGAGGATAATTCTACTGCTTTTGAGTATGAGTCAGACTTAGTGACTTGTTTCTGATGAATGGAATGAGGCAAAAATGATGGCGTGTGACTTCAAAGAGTAGGTAGTTCATAAAAGGCATTGAGCCCTTCTCATTGCCTTTTCTTGGAATACGCATTGTGGAGGAAGCCAGCAATTATATCTTAAGAATTGCTTTCTTATAGTATTATTATCGTTCAAGGTCTACTTATGAGTGAGAACATATTGTGCTCTGTTCTTTGTTTTTGTGATAGAGCAGTTGGCAGTAGTGGGAAACTGTCAGGGAGGGGGGTGGGATTGGCAGTTGAGGGAAACTGCTAGGGGAGGGAGGGGCATACCTCATCAACAAGGATACCTGCATGATCAACATTTGTATACCTAACCCTGAATTGTACCCCACATTTTTATAAATAATAATAATAATAATAATAATAATAATAATAATAATAATAAGAAGAAGAAGAAGAAGAAGAAGAATTGTTTAGCAGCCCTATGGAGAGAGATGCACTTGGTGAAAAACTGAGACCTTCTGCTAAGTGTTAGTGAGAAACTGATGTCTGGGGAATAGCTGTGTGTATGTTCCATCTTGGAAGTGAATGACTTAGCTCTGGTCAAGCCATCAGATGGCTGCATCTCTGCCTGTTATATTGACTGCAACCTCACGAGAGACCTTAGGCTATAACCACCCAGTCAAGCTGGTCCTGAATTTCTTACCCATGCAAACTAGGAGATAATAAATGTTCCTTGATTTAAGGCACTTAGGGTCAGACAATTTGTTATACTACAATATGCAAACAGAGAGGATATATGTGTTGGCACAAATTAGTCTATATCATTGGAAGAAAGCGAGTTGTTTTTTCTCAAGAAAACAACTAAGTCAAGCTTGCATGCTTATCTTTTGCTGGATCATATAATCAGAGGAAGAAAGGAAAGCGAGGCAAGGAAGACAAGAAATAATTCAAAAGAGTGCTTAACAGAGCTGGCTATAGCATCACAAGATGACGTAGTTGGTTGCTCAGTCACGGGGGTGTGTCTAGAATGCTGGAGAAGAGGTGGGAAATATTATGTTGAGAGCAGTCAAGTAGGGGGTAAGGGAGAAGAATTTATCTGCTGGCTTCTTCCTGTCAATCTAAGGTCAAGGTCCTTCTCATGGGGCATTGCCTCCTTGTACTTCTTAGCAGTAGTAATTTGTCACTATGGACAGCCACTGGAAAAGCTAGACTCTCTCTGGGTCCAGTCATGTTGAGTCTGAGCATTGGGACTGTTATAGTTTCTGCAGGGATGAGAGAGATAGAAGCAAAGACAAAGCCTCTTACCCTCAAGAGAGACTGAGAAAATTGATGGTGTTAGGAGAGGAGGAGAAATGATTATGGAAATATGTGAGTCTTTACTGCAGCCATTGTAGAGATTAAGCAAGTGGCTGGGACCCAGGGGGCAGATGGGGCTTAGTGGATCTGGCATAATGAACAAAGTGGTCTGGTGTCCAATTTAAGGCACATCATATTTATGTATGAAGGCTGTTAGGCTGTGAAGGAGCATAAGAGCATCCCTGCAGAGGCAGTGTCTTATAGTTCAGCCTCTGGAGTTTGGATCCTAGCTCCCACATTTACTAGCTAGGTGACCCAAGGCAAGTGGTATGTGCTTTATGGGCCTCAGTTATCTCCTCTTTCAAACAGAGATAATAATAGCACCTACCACTTAGGGTTGTTGGTAAATTTAAATGAGTTAATAGGTACACAATACTTACAACAGAGCCTACAGAGAGTAAATGCTAGGTAAGCATTAGATGCCGCTGATATCACTGCCAACTAGGAGCTTAGGTATATGAAGAACTGATAGACAAAAACAGAAAACTAGTAAGTGACTGGACAAACACATATAGTGAATATAGGTCAAAGCCAGATTAAGAATTTTGCATATAAAAAAGCAAGGTAGCTATGTAATTGGAGTGGCAAATTCATCATTGAATGTTTTTATTTACTGTATTTGGAAAAGGAAAAGTGGTAGATTCTTTCACTATTTCTGCCTCCATGAAGGCCGATAAGTGAGAGTATGAGAATAATAACACATTTATTAACTACCATTTACATGCCAGAAATTGCTTACATCCTTTCATGTATGTTATCTAATTTTTCCAGAACTTCCAAGGGAGGAAGTTTACTTCCTCAAAGTACCCAAATAAAAATCAAGTAAGTAAATAGGAATCAGAATAGACTTGCCTGACTTTCCTTAAACAACATGGCTGTATGTCTAAAGGAAGCAGAGGAAATAATGGGGACATAAGGCTTATAAAGAATAAAATGAAGTCAGCCTGTCAGTATACGTCTGGATGACTGGAGACCAGAGTCAGGAGTGAAGAAAGAAATCACATATATCAATGCAACATATTTTATGCCAATGCTCATTATATGCCAGGCATTTTGCTGGATGCAGGTTTTAAAAAAAAATTCTTGACCTCAATGTGGTCTAGCAGGATGTTGAAGATTAATAACAACAACAAAAAGCTACAATCCAAATGACATGTTGTATAAGAAATGCATGTAGAGTGCATAGGGACTTTCAACTATGAAAGAATAAGTGATATAAGACCCATATCCCTCTGTATTCAACAACATTGCTGACTCACATATAGGAAGTAACCGTTTTTAGGTATTTGACAATATGTAGCACAATCTTCTCATACCTGAGAAAAGGGAAACTAACAAGTGAGTCCTATATAGATAGTTGCCTGAGATTTCTGCCTGAAAGCGCTTTTTGGACCATGACACAAGGAGAGGGAACACAGGCAGAGCATAGTTGTTGCAATGAGCTAAGAAGAGAGAGGAGGAGAAGGCTGGAATTTGCAGGGCAGAGTATTGTGTAGAAGGGAGATTCAGAGATAAAGCTTCAGAAATCTGCACGAGTATTCCTTTGAACTTTGGCTGAACACTGATCTTCATATGACTAGGACAAAACTCTATGTGACTGGGTAAGTAATAACTACTATGGGTCTGTGGCTGAACAATTCCCAGAGCTGAAGTCGTGCTGGGAGATAAGTAATTTCTGGAAAGTCAGACAGAAAGACCTTGCTGAATACCTGAGTCATGTAGTGGAGACTCCAACAATTCATGCCTTAGTAGAGACTCCAAAAGGTGGTAACATAATAGGAGAGCTATTAAAAAAAAAAAAACTTCAGAATAATTAACAAAGCCTAAAAAACAAGTATCTGAAGGATCAAGCTGATGTCTAACTTAAATACTTGCCAAGCAAATACAACACTTTTTAAAGGAGACAACAAAATATAATAACATCAATTCATCATATTCATCATTCAATTAAAAACTACTAGACATGCAAAGGAGAGGAATGACCCATAATTAAGGGGAATATGAGTTAATAGAAATCGACTCAGAAATGACAGAGATAATGTGCTTAACAAATAAGAACTTTAAAACTGCTAATATAAGTATGTTTCAAAGACAAAAGGCTCAAGGATAAAAATGAAACTTGAACAGATCCCCAGCAAACTTTGGTATCATGTCAAGCAGTCTTAACATATTTGGAATTCCAAAGAAGTGAGAGCAAAAAATTATTTGAGATTGCCAACATTTTCTTAAATTTGACAAAGATCTTTATAAACATACAGATCCAAGAAGTTTAATAAGCTCTAAAATGGATAAACAGACACACATACATACACACTCCAAGGCATATCTTAATAAGACTGCTGAAAGCTAGCTATCACTAGCAAAATCTTAGAAGCCAGAGAGGGCCGGGTTCGGTGGCTCAGCCTGTAATGCCAACACTTTAGGAGGCCGAGGCGAGTTCGAGACCTGCCCGGGCAACTTGGCAAGACCTCGTCTCTGCAATAAATCAAAAATTAGCCGGGCGTGGTAGCGCATGCCTGTAGTTCCGGCTACTTGGGAAGGCTGAGGCGGAAGGATCGCCGGAGCCCAGCAGGTCGAGGCTGCAGAGGCAGGGAGTGTGCCACTGTACTCCAGTCTGGGCGACAGAGTGAGACTCCAATTCCTTTTTTTTTTTGAGTTGGAGGCTGTGGTAAGCTGCAACCATGCCATTGCATGCCAGCCGGGGCAACAGAGTAAGGCTTGGCTCAAAAAAGAAGAGAAAAAAGAGAAGAGA
>CAUYQG010265327.1:0-22250 GCA_963574415.1 Tarsius wallacei
GGTACCTGCTTTTCGGGGCAGGATGGGGTTGTGTACCTGTGTGCACACAGGGACATGGGAGTCTCTGGACATTCACAGCAGGACACAGTTTATACCACAGTGTGCCATGTCCCTGGGGACTGTGTGTTGATCCCTGAAGACAGGAGGTGTCTGTGCATGAAGGGGAGCCCAGTACCTTCCTTTCCTGAAAGCCCCAAGGTTCTCCATACTGCATGCCGTCCTCATCACTAAGGAAACAGAAGCAACAGGTGCCTGCTGCTCTGGTCACAGGCAGGTCCTTTGAAACCACAGACTCCTGGAGAATCTCAGCATGTGGTGGGACAGGATCCTTCCCTCAGTGAGACCCCTTCCGATGAGTGCCACTGGTGCTGATGGGAGGGGCCATTTCCCCGAGGCTCTGGGCTGGAGTTTGGTGTCAGAGTCCTTTCCGGACCAAGTCTGTCATCCTGGCTGCATGAGACCCACCGGGAACTTTCTCAAAGTTTCTGCCACCTGAACCTCGCTTCCCCAGTTCCTGATTCAACTGCTTTGGTGGGGCTGAATGATTACCAGCAGGTTTAAAGCTCCCAGATGATTGTAATGAGCAGCCATGGTGAAGACCCTGTGCCCCGACCCTTCACCCTTCTAGCAGCAACCTTATCACCACTTGCACCTCCCTCACTAGAGTACCTGCAGCCATGATGGTGACCAGCTGTTCCAGCTCCCCATGGCTGAGGGCGTTCTTGAGCTGTGGGCCTTCCAGTGGGAACACTGGCTCAGTTCCAGGACCTAGGAAACCACACCCTACCCTCTTTCTGCCTCTTTCTGTGGATGGAGCTCTCAGTCTACTCACAAATCCTTTCCTTGCTTGAAATCCCTGTGATGCAGACAGCATGCCTGGAAACTGATGTCTATTCCTACAGAGGCTCCTTCAAGGCATGGCATTATCCTGGATGCCAGGTTCTTCTTCTGGCTAAGCTGTGAGAGGAAGGGCAGCTGTGCTGCCTGAATACAGCAAGTCCCCTACCTACGGACCTTCAAGTTGCAGACTTGCAAAGATGGGAACATTCATTCACATGTCCAACCACGTAAGATAGTTCACAAGTCTTGCATACATTGTAATGTGTGTACATCCTCCACAAGTGGTTGTGCTTTTGTGTACTTTACTGCAAAGTACTGTATGGCGTACAGTAATACAATATCTTTATTTCAAGCCCAAGGTGTCCAGAAGGAAGTGTAAAAGTAGCAGTGTTGTAGCTTGTACTGTAAAGCTGATTTTCTTAGTTGGGTTCCTAGGCTAACTTTACTGGACTTATGAACAAATTGGACTTACAAGCCTGTTCTCACAACAGAACTCATTTGTATGTACGGGACTTACTGTAGCTCCCTGGTAGCCTGAAGTGCAACAAATTTACCCAAGCCTCTCCCCTGCTCATCCCCTGCTCAGCATTTAGTCTTATAGAGAAGGTTTTCTTCCCGTGCAGACATGTGCCTGAGAAGCAGCCCAGGGGTCGATTTCCAGAGTGAGTCAGCAAAGTGGCTGCACCCGCGTGAGGTCTGGAGCTCCTGAGACCCTGAGCACACAGAGGGGCTGAGTCATGTCATACACTGCTCTCGGCAGAGGCGGAAGTATCGCCGGAGCCCAGCAGGTCGAGGCTGCGATGGCCGGGAGCGGCCACTGCACTCCAGTCTGGGCGACAGAGTGAGACTCCAACTCAAACAAAACAAAACAAAACAAAAACAAACAAGCAAAAAAAACATGATTGCAAGAGTGGTTTTAAAGAAAAAGCACTGTACATTCAGCTAAAAGCCCCCTCTGTATTGCTCTTTTTATTTTGGCTCCAGTATTATCCATAATCTGGAATTTGGTACAAACCACTGCCTGTATGTTTTCCTACTTTAATCACATAGCCCCATACCATGAATATCAACTTATCTGTTTGAATTGTGCACCTCGGTGGACATGTGGCCCATTCTAGGCTGACTTCCTCAGATGTCCCACTTTCCTGACTGGGCATTTTTATCCTCACAGGTTAGCTCCAGGGAAGAGTAAAGGAAGTGGACATGGAAGTGTCTTTGGCTGGAAGTTACTGGCTCCTGTCACTCTGGTGGTCCAAGCGCACAGTAAAGGGCAGACAGAAATTGCCTGAGCCTATCTGCCCCTGTGGAGGTGCCGGAACCCAAACTGATTCTGTGCAATGCCGCACATTCTGAAACAGTCAGCATTCCCCTGAAGGAACCAATTCAGACAGTGGAAGGATATTGAGGTCTCAAACAGTCTGAGCAAAGCAAGTCCTAGAACCCACAGCTCCTGATGCCTGGCTTGGGGCTCATGTACCAGTCACATTAACTCCCCCTCCCCCTCTTCTCTCAGCCCCTGACAAACACCATGCTGCATTCTGTCTCTAGGATTTTCACTGCTTTAAGTATTAGATCCCATAAAAGTGGAATCACACGGTATTTGTCTTTTTATGACTGGCTTATTTCACTTAGTGTAATAAGCCTAAGGTTCATTCATATTGTAGCATGTTACAGAATTTTCTTCCTTTAAAGATGGCTAATATTCCATTGTATGAACATACCACATTTTGCATATCCATTTGTTCATTGATGGACAATTGGATTAATTCCAGCTTTTAGCTACTATGAATACAGCATTGCTGCTATGAACATGGGTGCGCAAGTATCTCTTGAGTCTCGGCTTTTGAGTATATACCCACAAGTGGAATTGCTGAATCATATGATAATTCTAGTTTTAATTTCTCAAGGAACCAATATACTGTTTTCCACAGCAGCTGCACCATTTTACATTCTGACCAACAGTGCACAAGGGCTCCAATTTCTCCACATCCTCACAACACTTGTATTTTCTGTTTTCTTTTTCAATAGTCATCCTAATGGGTGTGAGGTGGTATCTCATTGGAGTTTTGATTTGCATTTCCCTAATGATAAGTGATGCTGAACATCTTTTCAAGTGCTTATCGACCATTTGTAGATCTTTGGAGAAATGTCTGTCCACGTCCTTTGCTCATTTTTGAATCAGGTTATTTGTTTTTCAGTGTTTTTGAGTTTGGGGTGCTGGCTTTTTTGTGTATTTGTTACTTGATTTGGTGCTGGCTACACAAGTAGCTTGAGTTTGTGAAAATCAGTCAAGATACACCCTCATGATGTGCACTTCTGGTTGTGTGTAGATAACACTATTATATATAATATTTCAATACAAATTAAAATAATACATCAAAAACAAGGAGTGAGAGGGGAAAAGGGAGAGAGTACCAAACAGAAGGTAGCATCAGAAGTCACATGTCCACTGCACTCAATGCTTGGAGAAGCCACAAGCTTCCATCCAGATTGAAGAGGAGGGAACTAGACCCCACCTTTCAGGTGGAGGAGTGCAAATCACATCACAAGAAGAGCAGGTGGTGTGAAATACATAGACGAGGCCATCTTGGGAAAATGCCATTGACCCAGCTGTGTAGTGAATCTCCATGTGGGGAGGGAGGAGAAGCAGGGGGAGCGACAAGGGTGGGGGGAGTTAGCTAACAAGTAGGGGCTCCCATGCCTTAACCCTAATTGGTCTAAATTCAGTCAGTCAGGGGTGGGGAGCCCTGGGAACCAGTACTCTCAGGATAAGGCTGTAAGGCGGGTGCAGTGGAGGAACCCTTTAGAATCACAGCCACAGGCGTTGAGGGTTTGGGTTCTAGAGGTAGAGAGGCCTTCTTGGATGAGTTAATGAACTCTTACTAGCTTTCAGCTTTCACATCTGCAAAACTGGCATCATCATACCTACATGATAGGTTTAATGCAAGGATTACAATTGCGTACTTAAAGGGCTCCGTGGAATGTCTTGCATGTAGTGAGTGCTCCACAGAGGGTATTATTATTGTTATCATTGCATTTTAGTTTATGGGGATAGACAGACCTGAAAAATCAGAGCACTGACAGCCCATTCTGGAGTTTTCAGAGACGCCAAGTCTCTATCAGACTCCACTTTTGCTTCTAGAGGCCAGTTGAAAGGCCAAGCTGCTTTGGTGACAGGGAGAGGGTGGCATGGCTGTCAGAGGGTTATGAGACTGAGAACATGCGGGGCTTGCTTAGAAAACCCTCAGCTGGCAGACAGAAGAGTCTGCCGAAGCCCTGGGATCCTGGAACTCCCACCTGTGTTCCGTTGCTGGTCTCAATTTTCTTTCTCTGAATGAGACATCCAGCTGGCCTCACATTTTCTTTCTCTGAATGAGGCTCATGACCGACTTCCTCACTCACCCAAGGGAGCAGAAAGTCTGAAAATGCAGGCAGGTACTGTGGACAGAAGAGGCAGCTCCTGACTGCAGGAGGTAGTGCCTAGATAGGCACAGGGTGTTCCTGCAGGAACCACAGTATTGGGAGAGCTGGTTCCTCATCACAGAAATCAGCAGGAAGAACACATTTGCTTAAGGAAGCTATGCAAAGACACCTTTCATTGTGATACTCTCCTGCTTCCTAACCCTCAATGGCCCCCCTGTGCCTTATGAAAATCTAACTTTAGGCCTTATAAAAGACATTTATACACAAGTCCTCCACATCCCAAGCACTTCTCTGTTATTGCCTTCACCCTATCTCTCTGCGTGCTCAGATCTTATTGTCATTGCCACTGGTGTCCCAGTCCCTTCCTTTTCCAGCTTCTGCCAGCCACTGCGGCCTCCTCTGCCTTCTTCTAGAGTAACTCTGTAGCAGTTAATAGAAAGTAGGCCCCATTAGATCTGTAGCAAAAGTCCCTCCTTTTTTTTGGCCTCTCTACAAGAACTTTTCTGCTGGGCTGCCTCAGGTTTCTCTAATTTCCTGCAGCTCCTATTCAAGAAATGTGTTCCCTTCATTGATTCTTACAGCACCCCAACTGTACACAGGCCAATGCAAGCTTCGGCAATCCAGTTGTTCAGTCTCAGGGTGGCAGACATGAGGGGTCGGCAGTGGGAAAGAACCAAAAAAGACATGGGAGACCGCAGAGAGGGAGGTCTGTTGGAAGAGGGGAAGGGGCCCACCCAACCCTGTCCTGGAAAGTAGATATTTTGGGTGGTCATGAATTGAAGGGCTATTGGGACGGAGATGAGTAGGAAGGAAACAAGAGCAAGGCCTGAGGAGAAGGGAAAACAGAGGAGAAGGAGGAAATGTCCACGCCCAGTTCTCCTTGTCCCACAATGTCCCTGCCCCTCCCCCACTTCAAAATCTCATTGCTTCTCGAGATCTCAGGCTCTGGCTTCTCCAGTAAAGTCTCTGGGTTCTCTGTGGTGGACATTCCTTCCCCCTCCCTCCATATTCCCCCAGCCATTCTTTGCTACTCTGGCTTTGAGTCTGGTCAGCTGCTTGTGTGCCTGTCTCACCCAGTTACTTTAAATTCCTTGAGGGTAGGAACATTGCATTCTTCCAATTTTGCTTTCCCCCAGCTCCGGTTACAGTGACTGACACGCAGAAATTTTATTGGTTGGGAGTCAATTATCTCAGGGATGCAGTTCAAAGTAAATGTGTCCCGAGTATAGTGGGCATCAGGTGCATTAATGAGGAAGGAGCAAGTCCCAAGAGCAGCAATGAAAAGGGCACTGGCAGCAACTGCTTTGCATCTCAGATGGTGAATTAGAACGGTTGTTACCCAATCCGCCACCGGAGGGCGATCCGGGTAAAAAGATCCCACAGTTGCTTTACAGCGCTTTGTCCTGATCTTTCACCAAACTCAGGAAACAACACTCTCCCAGAAATAGGGGGAGAAACATAAGTCCGATGTAGCTTGCCAGGATCTCAAGGCATGGACGTTTGCAATTTGCTGACATTTCCCCTGGGGGAGCAGAGGCAAGAAAATAATCAAATCAATGGTCTGCTGCTTGCTGGATGAAGAGTAAGACTGGATAAAGGCAATGCGATTAGTACAAAGGCGTCTTACGCCCTGAGCTGGTTCCTGGTTTACCCATTCTGGAAGTGTGACATTAAGAAAACCATTCTCTTCTCTGCACATGGTTTTCTTCTACAGAATGACTGGGTTCAAGTTCCAGTCAGTCCTGGGATGTTATCAGCTCTAACAACCTACCTGGACTGTGCAACTTAGACCAAAGTGGAAGCTTAGCCCCTTCCTTTCTGCCTCTCTTAGGGAATCAGAGTCATGCTGCTTGTTGCAGTGGGAACTGCTGATGTCCTAGACATTCCCCCTATTGTTCTTTAGAGCATCCATTCACAACCAGAGAAGTGAGACCCCCAGAAAAGCAAAAGCAACCCAGTGCATCCATCATTCAGAGGTGAGCCTAAAGTATATATTAGCAATTGCATACTGGCCATGCAAATTCTTACAAAGAGGATGGTGTAGGATTTATGACTCTTTCTTGTGTACAACAGTAGAACAATGCACAACGGGAAGAAGTCCCATTCAGGATGGGAGTAATGTTGGGAGACAGGAAGGGGAAGGAGGGAGAGAACAAGCAGTTTCTGTAACATTTCATTTCAGAAGAGAGAGACAGATGGATGGACTTCAAGCATATGTGGCAAAATGTCAACTCCAATAAATCTGACTGGTTCTAAATTGTTTTCTGTAATCTTCTCTTGGTTGTCTCATTCTTTTAATTAACAAGCAAAAATGATTTGAAGCTATTTCTAAAATAGCAGAGCTCACCAGCCCCCTAGAACACAGCTTGGCCTGGGATAGTTTCTTGAACCAGCAGAGCCTTCTATAGATCTCGACATGTGCTCATGAAGTACGAGGAAGGACAATCAAGTTCGTGAACTTGCCACCGTGCTCTTACATTGACAGCACTGTACAAGCAACTCAATAAGGTTTCATAGCCTTGGTATATCAGCATCTCACAGCTGTGTTTGTGTCAGCGTGTGAAGGTATCTTGCCAAGTGATGTTCATTATTGTTGTTGTGTGTTTTTGTGAGCCATCATGAGAATGTCGGAGTTTGAATTAGAGCAACAAACAAACATTAAATTTCATGTTAAATTTGGCAAGGATAGAAGTGAAATCAGGGTCATGTTAGTCCAAGTTTGTGGGGATAATGCCATGAAGAAAATGGCGGTGTACAAACAGATTAAATGTTTTTCTGAGGGGAGAGAAAGTGTCACTGATGAAGAGAGATCAGGACGGCCAGTTATGAGCAGAACTGACAAAAACAATTCAAAAATGCATTGAATTGTGCGTCAGAATCATTGACTGTCTGTGAGAAGCAGAGCAGACCAAATAAATATCAATAGAGAAATAGGAAAATCTTAACTGAAAATCTTGGCATAAGAAAGGTGTATGCAAAAGTGGTCCTGAAAGAGCTCTTGCATCATGACAATGTACCAGCTCACACAGCTGAGGATGTTTTTGGCAAGTAAGTTAACTGTACTAGAACACCCTCCCTACTCACCTGATCTGGTCCACAAAGACTTTTTTCTTTACCTGAAGAGAAAGGAAATATTGAAAGGAAGACATTTTGTTGACATTCAGGACATCAAGGGTAATACAACAACAGCTCCAATGGCCAGTCCAGAAAAAAAAAGCTCCAAAATTGCTTTGACGTGTTGATTAGGCACTGGCATCGGTGCATAGCTTCCCAAGGGAAGGTGACCATAGTGATATGGTCATAGTGATACTTGAAGGTGACCATAGTGATATTCAGCAATGAGGTATGTAGCTCTTTTTCTAGGACGAACTTAATTGTGAGCCTGCGTATCTTCAGGTTTCATAGGTCCAGGTGGTGTGAGATGGTCCTAGGGGGTAGAGAGCTGCTCTGGAGGGAGGGACCAGCCCCTGCTTTGGCTCTAACCAGACTTGCTGTCCCTCAAATCTTTGTAGCTTTGTCCTCCTCATCCGTAAATGGGGATGGAGTTTGTCCTGTTTATCTCACTCAGTGTCAACGTGCATCTGACGAAATGGTATTTGTGGAAATAGCCTCTAATCGACTGAATGATGCAAGTTGGTAAAGAATGGTTATTTACTCGTCTAGCTATGAGTCCTGAGGTCTCATTTATTAATTAGCAACATTAGTAGCAACAACAACAAAGGAAGAAATAAATGGAGGGTGTGTAGAGTCATATGGAGGGGAGGAAAAACCTACAGAAGGCAGCCAGGTAGATAGCTGCCCTCCTTAGATACTGAACTGAGGGCTTTCAAAATGATGGAAACTATACCTTGCAAAAAAGGACAATATTTCAGAATAATATTTATGTGGCTCTCTGTGGTGAGTCAACAGCTATTTTCCATAAAGCCACAGGGCTTCAATTTTCAGTTTAAATAATGAACACAGAGATACCACCAAAGAAACATTCATTAAATATCGATGTAGAATAAAGTGGAAGAAAAAGAGAAAAACACCAAGCTGCTTGTCACGGAGCTTCCAACCTAGACTCAGTTCTGCACACCCTGGGGGACCGGCCAGGATTAGACTGTTACTTGAGGCCTGGGTTCAACGCTGTAGGTTGCAGACTTTCTGGGACAGAACAAGTCAGTTGCTCTTCTGAAAACCTGGCACTGCCTAAGAAAATCCAAATGCAGCAAACAGAAGCTTTGCAGGAGAATTACTAATGGTATAAAAGAGTGCTCAGAGATTCACCCACAGAGACATTCTGATAGCTGACGCCAGCAGCAAAAAGCAAAATGTGCACTGGGTGGCAGATAACCTGGCTTCTTCCAACTCTTCTTGAACCCATCCTCTGCTCCCTGCCCTGTTTCTCTTACCCTATATCATGCCCAAGGATCCCAGGCTTCTCTGCCTCTCTCACCATATTCTTAATATGGCCAGTTTATGCACTCTATGCTATTGCAGGCTTGAGGTGACATTCCTTTTAGAAGAAGTCCAGAATTCAACAAGGCTACTTGGGAAGATACAAGAACTTTGCCACCAGACAGACCTGGTGAGTCCCAATTTCTGCATGGCATAGCCAGTCTCCAACATGGCCGCACTAATTCTTCATATTCCCTCTCTTGTTAGTTTCCTTGCACAGTGAACCAGGGATGGCCCCGAGTGACCAGTAGAATATAAAGGAAGTGATGGTGTATGAATTCAGAGGTGAGGTCACAAAAGACTCTGTGACTTCCACCTTGACCTCTGAGATTTTCCTCTCTGAGGAAGTCAGCCACCATTCTGCAAAGACACTCAAGTAGTTCCATATACAGCCCCACAGGGAGAGAAAATAAGGCTTCGTGTTAGTCACTAGCAGCAATTTTCCAGCCTTGGAAGTGAGCCACCTTGGAAGCAGAGCCTCCAGCCCTTGCTGACATCTGACTGCAACGTCATGAGAAACCCTGAGTTTGAACCACCCAGCTGAGGTGCTTCTGAACTTCTGACCCACTGACACTATAAGAAATAAATTATTTTTGTTGTTTTAAATCCTAAATGTGGGGCTGGCATGTTATATAGCTCTGTTAACAAGAACTTAACCTTTCTAAGTACTGGGGGCTTTCAGGGCTGATATTCATTTGGGAGATGCCTGTATGGCTATATCCATTGTTAAAATTTTAACTATTTCTATGTTGCTTGGTAAAGAGCCCTGCACTTAGATTTACATGATCTTGGAGTGCTTGTTTCCTGAGCTGCTTTGCAAAGACAGCTTTCTCTGAAATCCTTTTCAGTGAAAGGCAACATTATCCTTGGCCTGAAATTATTTTGAAAATACCATGTCCAGCACACAACCAAAGATAAACTGACACATGGTCAAAAGCAAAATTTTTCAGTCACCCAGAAGACCTCCTTCACTGAGGGCTTATGTGATGAAAAATTAAACATATGTTGACAGTGGACTAGGTGTATGGTGGGGAGGGAGAAACCAAAAGTTAGGAGTGGTGTAATGACAGAAAAAAGGGGCTTCCATTGCTTCCCAAGACTGAAACCCAGCTCTAGGAATTGCAGAGAGCAAACCCTTCTCCTGGTTCTCCAGAAGGTAGCCGGACCTCAGATGGTGTAGCCAAAGAACCAGGATCCCTGGAGCCCAGACTCTCACTTCTCTCAAAAGTCTCATGCTCAAGCTTGTCTGGAGAATGAATGACCAAGTTGCCACTTTACCGTGGCCTAAATCCTGGACCTATAAAAGGCACTAAACTGTTCAGAAAGCCAGGGTCTCCTTACCTGAATATTCTAGACTACATGAGGACCAGAGACTCTTAGAAAAACATGACTGAAAAAAAAAAACACTCCTCTAGCCAGGAAGGTAGAGACTTGAAAGGGCTATTATCAGATTCAGGGACAAAATGATAATTTTTTTGTACCATGTAGTATAAAATAAAATTAAAACCCACTATAGAATACCAGCAAGATCCATGTCAAATACTCATTATATAGGTGAGGAAATTAAGACACAGGAGGCTAGAAAGTGAGTCCCAGCCAGCTGATTCATGGACTTTGCGTAGCCTTTTCTGACAATTCTCTGCCTTGATGGATGTTGTCAAATACTATTTCTCCTATACTCGAGGGATATTAGTGCCTTGAATTTCATAGACTACCAGGCACTTCTTGCCCAGCCAGGTGATATTGACCCATCCAAGCTGAAAGCCTCAATCTGACATCATTTCCAGCATCCCTGTAGTTTTCTTTCTCCACCCAAACTCCAATATCCACTGCTCTCGTCTTTCTTTTGATCCTGCCAACTCATCATGGCACATAGTTTTGAGTAATGCCATCTCGAGTACTCTATCTCTTGGAACATTGGTTAAGAGTCATATACGCTGATGAGTAGGAGCTTACTGCTCCCTTCTTGTAAAATACTTTTGATAAGTGATTCCCCAGTGGTCAGGATTTTCAAGGGTCCTCACCCCCTTTAGTGGATGAGCTCTTTGTCCCTGAAGTTGACAAAGGAGGGTCTCAGTGACCTTCTGCCCATCTTGCAAAGCAAGGAAGGTCCAGGTAACTTCAAAGATTTCTTCCATTCCTAAAAACTCTTTGGTTATAAAGAAAATGAATGCATTATTAGAAATAAAAAACTTCAATTGATTTCTCATAATTTCTGGGGTGCCCACTCTCTCTTATCAGCTCCCTTTCCCGCCTCCATCCACCACCATGATTTCCATTTCTTTCTCTGTACCTCCACAGCAATTTCTGTTGTGACCTGGAGAGAACCAGCTTTCAATTCCAACTAGCTGTGAAAACCTGAGAAAGTCCACTAACTCCTCTGAACCTCAGTCTTTTCATCGCTTCTGGAGTCATGGCATTGCTGTGAGGAAGGATGGTAATGAGTATGGAGGACCAGCCAAGTGTCCAGAGCCTCTGAACCTTAGTCACTTGATCTTAGAGTCACTGATTGACCTGCCCTTCTTTCCTGCAACCTCCTGGAGGGCAGAGTCTGTGCCTTCATTATCTGTACCCCAAGCCCTCAGTCAAGATCCTTATGGCTAGTAGGTAGTTCACAAATTCATTGCTCAAACATTACTGAGCTAGAGAACCAAGTGCTGTGGAAAAGGAGCAGCTCAAACAAGATCTAGACCCTCAAGCAAGTCACATTTAAGGTGAGATAGAAACACAGACAAGCAAATGCTGTGTTCTTAGAGCTGAGTTGTAAGTTTTAGCTCTTCTTCATCCTTTAATAAGACTTCTACTGCTTTAGCATATGTCAAAATAATGGACCAAATGGGCAAAAAGTCACTAAGAATGGAAGTGCTTCCATTAAGGAATATTTTGTTTTCCACGGGGTCTTAGAGAGCTTAGAGAGAAACAGAAGCAATAGTAAAAGAATAGAGAGGAGACCGCTGCAATTAAATGTGATTTACCACAACTTAAGTATCACTTTCAGATAGTGTCAAATTAAAGCATTTAAGAAGATTGCTGCAAAAAAAGAGATTCTTTTTCTTATCTAAGTGAAAAGTTGGCACAAGAGGCTTCCAAAGAGAAACTGCCAGATGCTGCTTTATGTGCTTGGCATGTTTGTGAATAACATCTCCTTAGTGTTAGTGAATTTCACATTGTCTGCAAAATCACCACTTCATTAAAACTGCCTCAGAAATTCCCCTTTAAACAGTGGAGGTAGCTGTCAATCTGTGTTTGTGCTGCCGTATTCAAATTTTGGAAATGCAGGAGTTATTTTCAAAAATATGTTTTCATTTAACCTTGAATTTCCTGTACATTCAGGAAGGATACTGGTTAGTCCAGGAGACCAGAGGGGTGACTTTTTTTTTTTTTTTTTTTTGAGACAGGTTCTCACTTTGTTGCCCAGGCTGGATGCAGTGGCATGATCATGATGATCACAGCTCACTGCAGTCTCCACCTCTTGGGCTCAGGCAATCCTTTTACCTCAGAATCCTGAGTAACTGGGACTACAGGCATGTACCACCACTCCTGGATTTTTTATTTTTATTTTTTTGAGAGATAAGGTCTTGCTATATTGCCTAGGCTGGTTTTGAACTCCTGGGCTCAAGCAATCCACCTGTCTCAGCTTTCCAAAGTGCTAGGATTACAGGTGTGAGCCACTGCACCCAGCCTGAAACAGGTATTGAACTTAGAACATTGTGTTCTTGCCTGAAAGAATATTTCTAGTTATCAAGAGACGTTCTTCAGAGGAAGTGGACATTATGTCCAAGACATTAATAGCTCATAAAAAGAAGTTGGAGAAAAGAAATTTTTTAAAAAATGAGGACATTGACCTCACACCTTTGGTTACTGTATGTTGAGTATAATTCAGATTAAGATATGATAACATCTCAAAAAACTGCTTAATCTGATACACACTCCTAAGATATCATCTTTGACTGAGGAAGACTCAGCCCAGCAGAAATCTTTTCCATTATGTGAACGTGACTTTCTTTTTTTTTTTTTTGAAGTTGGAGTCTCACTCTGTTGCCCAGACTGGAGTGCAGTGGCTGCTCCTGGCCACCGCAGCCTCGACCTGCTGGGCTCCGGCGATCCTTCCGCCTCAGCCTTCCAAGTAACTGGAACTACAGGTGCGCACTACCACACCCAGCTAATTTTTTATTTATTGTAGAGATGAGGTCTCGCCAAGTTGCCCAGGCGGGTCTCAAACCCGCGGGCTCAGGAAATCCACTCACCTCAGCCTCCCAAGGCGCGGAATTACAGGCTGAGCCACCGAGCCCAGCTGAACGTGACTTTCAGACAAAGATAGTACCATCAACATTTTGCCTTAAGGAATGTAAGAACTTAATGAAAAATTTAAATATATCCCTTTTAAGTGAGAGTCACCAGCAGTTTTTAAATTAATAAGACAAAAAGATGAAAGGATAGAATAAATTGGCCTTACAGTCTATGACTCTAGAAGAAACACAAGCCCCATATGGGGCTGTACACAGTCATGCCAGTGTGATCTAGGAAGGAATTCCAAGGCTCCAGCCCTGAGACCTGTTTTGATCCCTCAGCGTTGGGCAAGGAGGGGGTTTCATGAAGCTGGTGCTGGATTTCCTGGTGTCTGACTTCACCAAGTCATCCAATGTCAACATTATCTCCCATCATTATCTCTTCTCTCTGAGTCTTTTATTTTAGCCATTGTACCACTTCTACTTTGTTCAGAGGAAGGATGCTGGAAGGTATAGGATGTCAAGTTCACTCTACTTTGATTTTTATTTCCTTGGGCAAATAGTTGGCAGCTGGGTGAAGATGAGGATGGAGGAAGCATGGTAGGCAGTGGTCACTCAGCCAGAGCTTTGATTCCCAGTAGTCCTGGCAGAGAAGACAGGCACATCCGTGGAGCACGTGGCCACCATGATGCCTTTTCATGTCAGGAGTGTCAAGTGCTTTCTTCATGCTTTTGTGGATTGTTCCATGGTGGGTGAGTCAGCAGGGGTGAGATGGGAGCAGCAGGAAGGGTACCTGGCAAGACCTAAGCGAGGACCGTGCTGGAGGCCCCCACCCCCAACAATTCAATGGCATTCAGGTGATAACAGGAATTGTCTTAGCACCTAGTCTATTTTGTTCCAGGCCAATATATCTGGGTGATATAAATTTTCAGCTGGGTGAGTGCCAAGAGAGGACAGGAAGAGTCTCATGGAAGTTCCTTCTAAGACTACCTTCTGCAAAATGTGTCACTTCTTTGTTCTAGCAAGTGGAAAGAACAGTCTGGCCTTCCTTTGCTCACGTGACTGGGGTGAGAATGTACCATCACAGGGTGTTCACACACAAGTGAACTGTCCTCTTCCCCACACAGCTGCCATGGACTTTTCCTCAAGTTTTCAAACTTTCCTACCTTTACTTGATGTTTGCAAATACAATTGTGGAAAAGGAAAGTGCTCTGATAGTCAACAAGTGTCAGCAGGTTGAGAATTCTGATGAGATCAGGCGTGTTCAGGATGGTACGGCCATAGACTGGTTGACGATTCTGTAATGGCATCTTGAAAAATCAAGGAAGGACAGCCAAACCTAATTCCTATTCTATGTTGGCCTGGCCTCCGGCAAAGTCTACCCTTGTATTAGAGAGGCTCATTGTAGATAAATACAGGCTGCCAAAAGCAAGACAAGGCTCAGGCAAACTGCCCAACAGATGTCTCAACTCTATGTATACCAGCCAAGGGCCAATGTGGTAGACAGTAACTTCTGTCTGGGTCTTACGTCAGAGTTGTGAACATAAGAGAATTGTAAGATGGGAGGAATTCCTGGTTTAGTTTCCACTCAAGACAAATTTAAGACATCCTCTTCCAGGGATTTGAATGCATAGCCTTCTCAGCTGCCCCCTCAAAACCTTGGCCACCTAAGCTGAATGATGAGAAGGGTCAAGGGCTTTGGGAAGGAGGGAAGGATTGTTCTTTCATGGCTCAGATGATGGAGACCCCTAGCCAAGATCTTGGTTCTTTGGCCTGTGGACAGCATCAGAAGCCAACCCAGGGAGTGGGTGGCTTGCAGTAGTTAATTTGATGTGTCGACCTACCTGGGCTAAGGGATGCCCAGCTGACTGGTAAAGCATGCTTTCTGCATGCATCTGAGGGTGTTTCCAGAAGAGGCTAGCATTAGAATAGGTAGACTGAGTGAAGGTGGGCAGGCATCATCCAATCCACTGAGAACTGGAATTGAACAAAAAGGTGGAGGAAGGGTGAGTTCACTCCCTCTGCTTGAACTGAGACATCCATCTTCTCCTGCCCTCAGACATTGGTGTTCCTGGTTCTCAGGCCTTCAGACCTTGGACTTGCAACATCATCCTAATTCTCAGGCCTTTGAACTTGAACTGAATTACACCACCAGCTTTCCTGGTTCTCTAGCTTACAACTGGCAGATTGTGCTACACCTCAATCTCCATAACCCCATGAACCAATTCCTATAATAAATTTCCTCCTATCTGCCTATCTATCTATCTATCTATCTATCTATCCATCTACCTATCCATCTACTTATCTATTTGTCCATCTCCTATTGGGCTCTGTTTCTCTGGAGAACTCTGACTACTACAGGGTTCTTGTTTTTCTCAGGCCCTGAGATGAGGAGGTGGCACAACGGAAGAAGGGCTTGGAAAGGTAGACCAGGGTTCAAATCCTGGCTGCTCACCTTTGCTGGTTATTAAGCTTTTGGAAGCCTTCATCCCCTGTCTACAAAATAGGCCTGATGACTCTTGACATTGCCTTGAAAAAAGAGTCTACCCAGCAAGGTGCTTGAAGCCTCAGCTGTCAGTATTTCAAGGTTTTGCCCTATCCCCTTTCCAATGACTGCTGCTGTCACCCTCTGAGGATGGCACCGCGTTGTCTGAAAAGCTGGGTTTGATGCTTCTGTAAAGGGCTCCCCTCCCAGGCCTCATTGCCGGGAGCCCCGAGTCTGCCGCCAGCAGCCAGCAGGGGGCGCATCCTCCACTCTCACTTCTGGCCCTTCTCTCGCTTCAGGGATGGGTATCTTAGGACACAACGGCGCTAAACCCTGCTCCTGCCAGCAGTATAAAGGTTCCTGATGTTAAAGCTCCAACCAGTCTCAAAAATGTGCTCTTCCCAGGCATGGAATAGTCAAAGTATTGCAGGTTATAAAGAAATTTGCCCCTGAGAAGAGCGAGGCCTGGAGCGCTGTGCCACTGAGAGGCTTCAGTGCTGGGCAGAAGGCTCCAATTTGGGGCCGGTCTTTGCTGATGACTCTGATGCAAGCTGTCCTGGAGACTCCAAGCCTCAGCATCTTCATCCATATGATGAGCATGTAACACTGGGTCTTGGGCAACATTGGGAAGGGAAAAAAGATGATTAAATGAGAGCTCGAGGCGTGGGACAGAAGAGAAAGCCAGGATATTTCTACAAGAAAATATGTTTGCACAATGGTTCCTTTGAGAAGGCTCTGTGTTGAGGGACTGGCTGGTGGGGGTTGGGGAGAGGGACTGTGGAGTGGGATGAGAAGTTGGTGGTAGAGAATAATATGTTTTCTTCCCTGTAACTGGAGAGCTCCATAACAGAGGACTGTGGTCATTAGGAATGGGTAGACAGGGAGGGACAGGCATTGACACAGACTAGAGCAGGGCGCCTCACTACGCCATGAGCTTCCCTTGGACCTGGAGCCTTATGCAGTGTGGACAAAAGACAGTGCCTACACCCCTGTGTGACCTTGGGAAGATTACAGAAAGCTGTGATATCCTCATCTCCTTAACACTGACTATTCTGCCTCCCCCTCACCTTACAGGGTTGTTATAAGGACAGTAAATTCAGGTCTGTGACTCTAGAGAGGGACTCAATATATAGAAGGCAGAGGCCGTGTACTTTTTGACTTTTGCATTGTCCCATCACAGCTTTTGTGAAACTGCACTTTAGCCTTTTGATGGTACAAGTGGAATGAAATAAATGTATGCAATATAGAAAAATGTAAAATTATTGAAGGTAGGATCAATTGTCCAGTTCAGATTAATGGGAAGAGAGGCTTAGTTCTCATCTCCTGCCATAAAATGTGCCATTATAAGGTTGCTTAGACTCAGTGGTGTGCTGGAGCAGACCCCTGCCAGCCTCATGCTGGTGAAGCTCTCTGGATGGAGGTGGAGGGGCTTCCAGGGAACCGAGTGCCAGTTAAGGAGAAGCCACTGTCTGGTTGCTCTCTGAAATGGAAAACTTCATGTGTGTGTGGAATGTTTCTATTTGGGAGGTGGGAAGATGAATTATTTACCAGCAAAATTACCCTTCTCTCCTCAGATTCTGCAAAACCAACAGACCCATAAACAAACTAAAAATTGCTTTTCTTTTTGGCTTAACCCAATTGTGTGTGTGTGTATGTGTGTGTGTGTGAGTGTGTGTGTGTGTGTGTGTGTGTGTGTGTATGGAAGCCTAGATAGAGAATGTTTAATATTATATGCAGCTACAGAGACAGCAAAGAGAAATATTCAATTAAAAAAAAAAAACCTCTGAAGTGCTAGTGACTTTGTGTATGTCTTAGCTGTAGACAGAATAGGGACTTTCTAACATTATTTTGTCCCAGTAAATTCCCTCAAAAAGATTTTCATCAGCAAACTCTGTGTTGGAGTAGCAATGTTATGCAGAGTTTTCTCCTTTAAACCATTTTCTTACTTCATTGCTAATTTTTACATCACCTTTCTTCTAACAGTTCAATTTTTTAAAAATCTGTACACAACCTGGGATTATTTCTTTCCATCTTGGTAAATGGAAGAAATGTAAAGCAGATTTTAAAATAGGGTTAGAATGATTTATTCCAGGTCCCTTTAAAAGAAGGCTGTGTTAAAGGTCAAGCCATAAAAACATAAATAAATGGGAGAGATGCCCGTTTAACTGTGGGCTAATTCCCAGAAAAGCAACCAGGAGGAGTTTCCTGAGCAAGATAGCTTCTCCCTGCCAAGGAGACCAACGTTTCTATCAGTAAGTAAAGGGTTTCTACTCATAGCAGAAGGATCATGCTGCCACGTGATCCTTTTCTCTCTGACATACACAAAAGAATCAAGAAAGTCAGAAGGGCATTTTTGGGAACTAGGGATCTTTGAAGGCAAGATAGTGCCATCTCTCTAATATATTGAAAACAGGCTCTAAAAAACAAACAAACAAATAAAACAAACAAAGGAGAAGATCACTAAATGGGATGCAGCTAAAATGGCTTTTGATATTCTGTAACCCCAAAGCATCTGTATTAGGCATATGTCCTCAAATGGTTTTTGTTTAAAATATTTTAGGATACTCTTGAAAGTCCTGTTCCCCTGAGAACTCAGGGAAAGCCAGATTGATTAAAAGGCAATTAAGGTCAGATTCAAGCTTAATTCTTGGGGGAAAGGAGGTATTTAGGAATAGTAGGTGCTGCAGATAACACTAGCTAATTATCAGCATTCATATTTCCTTAAATTTTGCTTTAATAGCTCATTATTTTTACAAGTACATGATGTGAGTATGTTGATATAGTAATTTATCATGAAGCCTCATACTGTGATTATTAATGAGATGCTTTGCTCTTTTAATACTTTCAGTTCCCATTTTTAATGTGCAACGAAGTATAGTATACAATTTTCCTTTGGCTTCATAAGCTTTGCTTAATGGAAATTCAGCTATGTTCCATAAGTCCCTGCAGTCAGACAAGGATAGTTCACCAGAATTTTAAGTAAATCACATGGGAGAAAATAATCGACTTTGGTGGTCCTCAACCCAATTTCATTCAGTTTCCTCTTCCTTTGCAGGGTAGAGTAGCAGCTGTGGAAGTATTTCTAGTGAAAATGTGCTATTGAAGGAGAAAGAGTCTGACCTACAGGAAAAGGAAAATTATTGTTTGAGCATAAAGACCAAAGAAATTCTAAAGGCTTCACACAACTATTTTAGGGATAGACTGGGGTTAAACAGTCTATGTAGAAGAAGAGAGTATCAGATGGAACCTTCAGACATCCAAGTTTAGGAACTGCATTGATGCTGTCCTATGATTACTCTCCAGTGAGGAGCGATGGGTTACAAAGGACAGTGCCTAGAGCCCTGTGTGACCTTAGGAAGATCACAGGAAGCTATGATAGCTTCATCTCCAAAACACTGACTTCTGCCACCCCCTCACCGTACAAGGTTGTTGTGAGGACCAGTGAGTTCAGGTCTGTGACTCTAGAGGGGGACTGAATATGTATAAGACAGGGACTAGGTACTTTATGACTTTTGCATTGTCCCATTCAACTTTTGTGGAACTGTACTTCAATTTTTTGTTGACAAAAATGGGATGAAATAAATGTATGCAATATAGAAAAATGTAAAATTGCTGAAGGTAAGACCGATTGTCCAGTTCAGATTAATGGAAGGAGAGTCTAGTTCTCATCTCCTGCCATAAAATTTGCCTTTAAAGGGTTTCTTAGACTCAGTGGTGTGCTGGAGCAGGCTCCTGCCAGCTGGAATGAGACAATTTGGTGCCTCTCTTTCCACCTGCATCCTCAGAGTTGTCAAGTGGTAGCTTGAAATTGGCCGTGCTGGAAATATTTACAACACGGAACTGGGCAAATTCTATATATTTGGGGTTTTTCCCCACACAAAGAGTCAATTGTTAAACATTTACTGGCACACCACTGTTTAAATTTTTCTTGTGCTTGTAGTTTTGGTTTGATTTTATAGACTAGGGGATCTATAAACTTTTTGATTTTAGGGGCTATGGAGTGAGCTGAAAGCCAAAAGAAAAGCTTCATTCACTTACTAACTTACAAATACATCTTGACTACTCCCTACAGTCAGCATGAAGACAGATATGATCTCACGTCCATCTTCACTGATCACTTTGCACAGAGATTGTGGACTACAGTAGACTACAGGTACATCCTGATTCTGGTGAAGGATTCCTCAAATCACATGGAGACCTCTGTTTAAGTTCCTTCTCAGACATTACAGCTATGTAGCTCTTGTCAAACCTGATTTCTATAAGCCTGGGATTACCCATGTGTAAATTAGGCATAAACATGTATTGCACACACAGATTTGTTAGAATAAATGAGACATTGTGAGTATAACACTTAGCACGGGGCCTGGCCCATAGTAGGTTCTAAATAAAAGAAGGGCAGCTATCAGTCAAATTGTCATTGTTGTCAACACCCTTATCACTAGGAGTGGGTTGTGGGTTATCACCGTGGTCCATAACTATCTATGTAAAACTGTCTAAGGTCACAGGAAATTGATCCACAGTTCATTCAATCTTTAGAAGTCCATGATAATCTTGAACCCTCTCTCTGTTGGAGCCAAGAAATCTCTTTAGCCTCTCTTTTCTCTTGATAAAAACCCCAGTAATACAAGCAGGTCAAATAGCAGGTCAACTATTAGCGTTTTATAGGTTCAAATATATCATCCAGTCAATTTAAAAACTATCACATCTCATTGTTGTTTAATTGCTGAATCCATTGAGAAATATGAAAAATGGCCGAACTTGGTGGCTCAGCCTGTAATCCCAGCACTTTAGGAGGCTGAGGTGAGGGGATTGCCTGAGCCTGCAGGTTCGAGAACCACCCAGGAAACTTGGCAAGACTTGTCTCTACAGTAAATCAAAAATTAGCCAGGCATGTAGCGCACACCTGTAGTTCCGGCTACTTGGAAGGCTGAGGCGGAAGGATCGCCAGAGCCCAGCAGGTCGAGGCTACGGTGGCCTGGAGTATGCCACTGCCCTCCAGCCTGGGAGGAGAGACTCCAACTCAAAAAGAGAGAGAAAGAGAGAGAGATGAAAAATGAATAGAAGAAGGAGACCAAAATATCCCCCCATTACCAAGATGGAGGATATAGTTTAGTGCAAGAACCATATTTGCCTGTTTAATAGGACTCCAGAATTGAACAGACTTGATCCTCTGTGCTATACAGGAGCTCACTCTGGAGGAGAGGCAGAACACGTGTACTTCTAGATGCAGCCAGCTTCTGAAAGGAAGGGGGGAAAGCCCAGTAGGGCATGTCCAAGTCAATCTTCCAGTACTGAACGGTCATAGAAGTTAGCCCAACCTCCTTTGGATGTATAGATGTCATTATCTTTCTTAAATATGATACCTCTTGCCTTCTTGTCCCCTTGGTACTGGAGGAGGGAGGCCAAGGATTCATTTGCAAGTTTTGCATTTTGCACATTTGCTAAGTCATGCTTTTGAGAAAATAGAAAGATCCCAAGGACTTCAATTCTCTATGACCCTTTTATTCATCTATTTCACAAAGTGCTCAATGGGAAATGCCTGAAGGTTCTGCCCAGTGCTCACACTGGGGGCGTGATCTCTCAATCCAAGGAATTCATATGGTATAAACGAGCATATTAACTCATCATTGCATATGGCAAAAGGGCTATGGGAGGATATTTTATCTAGAAATATCTGACGCGGTTTTCAAGGGAAGTCTCAAAGGGTGAGGAAGTCTTTGCCCGTGAAAACTTTTTATATCTTCTGAAGGGATGGTGATATAGATACATACCAACATTTCTCTCCATAGGTGTATCTCACTGGGAGTTGTGGGGGAGCGTTCTCATAATATCTCTTTGCCTTATCACAGCTCCATGTCCTAGTGAGTTCATGTTATGATAGCCAGCTTCAAATATACTATTAACACTCCCCACTCTCTCTCTGTGGCTTCAAAGTGTTTGAATGAAAAGTGAGCATTTCGGGAAAGCGCAACAGGTCATTGAAGCTTCCCTATTACCTACATTGTACCTACCAAAGTGGTTTCCAATGCTTCAGCTCATCCATCTCCCATTTCCCCAGTGACACAAGGATTGATATTAATTTACAACCCATGCTGCACAGGACAGAATGCCATTTACATTGTGGTTTGTGTTGTGTTGGGCAGTGTTCCCAGTGCACTTTTCTTCATCTCTGCCACCCAAACTCCTCTCCCAGAGCCTCACTGATGCCCTTCCACCCTCATCCAAGATGACCCCACGACTCCAACCTGTACTCCTTCACCAGGTCCCACACTTCAGACCCTTTCTGGGAAAACCTATCTTTCTGCTGTCTCCTTCCTTAAAACCCAGGTCTCTGTAAGAGACAACGGAATGCATGACAAAGAGTTGGTGAATTATAACAAGCTGGTCCCTTCCAGATCACATTCCTGATATTTTACTTGAGTCTTCCTGGAGGCTGGACTTTAATCCAGAGAAATTAATAGAGTTAGAAATTCCAGATTGGAAACTGGCAACCTGAGCAGGGGTGTGGTAGGGACACATTTGGCACAGGAGGATACTTAGGGCATCTGTAGCACCTCCTTTCACAAACTCAGAGAGGCTGCTGCCTTGCTTCAGGCAATAAACCCATGTTCTCATCAAAGGCAGAATGCTGGTCTCAGCCCTACTGGGACAGGAGACCCAGACATTTTGTAGGATTGATTATAGTTTGAAGGCTGCGGGGAGCCAGCCCCCGCGGGTTTTTGGGGGGTCCCTGGAAAGATGGGGCGGCGTCGGCGATTCGAGGGATAGATATGAAGAAGAAAAGGAAAGAGAGAAAGAAAGAAAGAGACTGGACTCCTGTCTAGTGCAGAAGC
>CAUYQG010265337.1:0-13699 GCA_963574415.1 Tarsius wallacei
CTCCAACTCAAAATAAGTAAGTAAGTAAATAAATAAATAAATAAAAATAGGGCTTGCATACAATTGAGAAATGTTCTCAATCCTCAAGTTCCTTATGGTATCAGATGATAACAAAAGTATTTTATTTTATCATGAAAAATGATTTTTATAAGCTACATAAAAGTCAATATAACTGACATATAAGATTTAATCATTTTTTCTATTTAAACAGAATGATCAGTCTCTTAGGTCTTCCTTGACTCTGGGTATCTACAATCACCTAACACTTATACCTTGAATGATCTTCTCCTGTTACTGTCCTCACTGAACAATTCCCAAAAAGCCTCATAAAGCATATTATCTCATCACACATGAAAACTGAAGCTACTTACTATCAAATTCTACCTTACCTATCTAGCAAGTTCAAGTCTGTGAAGAAATTTCAAAGTTATCCCAATTGTCGTCAAAGGAGACAAACACCTGTAATTTCTCAAAATCACAAGACCTTGTTTGCCTGTAGGGACTGACTACTCCATTGTTCCAACTTTTCTACTGAACAGGGACTGAGCACACAGCACATGCTGACTAACCTGTTTAAAGAAAATGCCAACATCCATTGGAAAAGAGAAGTACAAATAAGAAGAACACTGAACTTTTTTGGGGGTCACTGACATTCAATGTAATGAGAAAACTAGTGTGTAGGACCTTGGTTCCTTAGGTAGGAAGCTTCACATTAAATAATCATAAAAAGTTGCCTAACCTGAAAGCAGTCCTATTTCAAGGAAGACAGTAAAATCAACTTACGTGGACCATGTTTTTAGAATTAAAAAATTGGTCAGTCTTCCTCAGGCTTCTCCCCTAAAGAACAACAACAACAAAAGTCTTAAGTCAAGCTTTGCCTTAGTGTTTCTAAAGTTATTTAAAACAATATAACTACTTTACCTTCCATTTCTATTTCTCAACTATGCCTTCTAACACACACACTTCCACCTCTCTTCCCCCACTCCCCACCACTCCACTTTCTCACCCTTCCCACACACACGCTCTCTCTTTCTCTCTCTCTCTCTCTCTCTCACACACACACACACACACACACACACACACACACACACACACAAATTGGTCACAGGTAGAGGCTAGAGGTATGAATGCAAAACGTTGGCACTTCCGTCTTGAAATTGCTCAAAAAATACTCCAGGAGGAGGGATTCTAGCCAGTCCTCCATTCTTGGGATGTGTCTCTTGGCCTAGGACTGGGCCCCTGTTCCTTCTCCAAGCAGATCCTCCTCCCCCAGTCCCACCTTCAGGGTTGAGAAGAATCACACCATCCAAACCAGAACCTCTTTGTGAACTCAAGATTGGGTAAAGTGGAACATGGCATGAAAGCTGGAGTGGATGTAGATAGGATAACACTCCTAAGGCACTGTTCAGCATTCTGAGACCAAAAGGCCAACTGATTACACATAGTTCAGTTCATCCTTGCAATAGTATATAATGTAATCATTAAATGTTCAAGATAAATAGTCAACGAAAAATCAAATTACAAAATAGGATGGATGATATTGTAAAATGTTTGCATATAAATATAAAGACTTACAGACATTAGTAGAAAAAAATTTTTAGAAAATTAAATTATATGCATGTTAACAGCTCTTATCTCTGTTTTGTGGCCCCAATTATCTTCATCTAACAGAAGAGTACTTCATAACTGTAACAATGGCCAGGCATTAACTTGGAATATATATGGTTATATTCACATATACATGTGCATTTTTTGTTTCCTTTGAGGAAACTTCTCCAAATTAGATGAAAGACATCTTTTATTTAGACATCTCCTTTGAACTTGGGGGAAAAAAACTTAGACACTCTAAAGAGCTCCTATTCTTACTTAATAGGTTTGTTTCCTTTATTTCCCAATCTTTTTTTTTTTTTTTTTTGAGTTGGCATCTCTATCACCCAGCCTGGAGTGCAGTGGCACACTCACGGTCACCCCAGCATCGACCTGCTGGGCTCCAGTGATCCTTCCACCTCAGTCTTCCAAGTAGCTGGAACTATAGGAATGCGCTACCACATCTGGTTAATTTTTTATTTATTGTAGAGATAAAGTCTCGCCAAGCTGCTGGGGCTGGTCTCGAACCCACAGGCTCAGGCAATCCACTCGCCTCAGCCTCCCAAAGTGCTAAATTACAGGCTGAGCCACCAAGCCTGGCATATTTCCCAGTTCTTTACCAACACTAAGATGTCTACGTTTTTCTGTATTTCCAGGAAAAAAAGTCTATAAGTCCCCAAGCAATGTCTTTTATGCTTTATTGATAGTCATGTTGCTATTCTTTCTTTTCTTCTTCACAGAAAGGCTTATTATGTTTCTAAACCTATCATTTTAGCCATGATGTTCTTGAAACAGCTACTAAACCATCTTGTTATTAGTCACATTGCATTTAACACATTTAGAATTTCAAAAGTGAAGTACAAATCTTACAACATAATTTTTTTTAACTCTACAGAAATTCCACCGGCTCATTATAAATTGATCAAAGCCTGGTGAATATAGACTGAAGGATGCCTCTTTCCTATGAACTCTCAAGGGATGCTACTCAAATTTTTCTAATGTGCTTTATCACACTCTGCCATACTCTTATTCTTATTCAGATTTTATCTTGTTTGATGGACACTAAGAAACCTAAAAGTGGTGGCTATGTCTTTCAGTTATTATAGTACCTACCATATTGCAGCTACCTAAGCATCTAATAATTGACCAAAATTCTAATTCTAGGAATTTTCAACAGGAAACAGATATAGAAAAAAACATGATATACACACAAGGATGACCATCAGAGAATACTCTATGATAGTCGAAAACTAGAAACATAAATTGGCAGATGGTTAAATAAACTATGATCTGCAACATGATGGCACACTAGACCATTATTCACCAAGATGGTCTGTATTAACTATGAAGAAAAAAATTCAGGATGAATTCATGATGAGGCAAGCAGGTTTCAAAAAGTATACCTAATTTCAAAGATGGTGTCCTACCAACAGTAAAAAGACAAGTTTTGTTTTCATATTCAGAATGTGAATCTAAACTAGACAATTAGCAACTTCTCAGTGCCTGTTTCCTCATCAGGAAAACAGAAATAGCGTAATTGCAACATAGCTTGTCAGGATGAATAGCAAGAAAATCCAATTGAAATTCAAAACAGCACATAATAATTTCTTTACATATATATAAATATATATAAAATGCAGATAAAAAGATTATATTTGTTAAAGAAACTTAATTAGTTTTTCCTTTTTCTTATAGTAAAAGGTCTATTCTTTTCTTAGAATGCTAACTCCTTCCCCCCCCAAAAAAATCAGAGCCTATCCTGGAGAATATAATTCTTCCTAAGTTATCTCCTTAAATTATCTTTAATTAGGAAGAAAGATGCCTTTCATTACAGAAGCCTCTGAGGAAGAAACACTAAAGACCACTTTGCTCTTCTTGCCGTAGACCCAGAAATGAATGAAAGCCAGAACTGGATTATATTTGTTTTTCAAACTGATTCTATTCTCCAGAAACAAAACTCACAGATGCACACACACCCAAAAATTAGAAAAATATAAACCAAAACACCAATAATGACTATCTTTAGAACATGGGACCATGATTTTAACTTTCTTCTTTTTAAGTTCCTTAGGTTACTCCTGTTTTGTTTTGCTTGCAAACTGTGCTATTCTATTATTAAAAATACCTAAGCTAGGTGTGGCGGTACACACCTGTAGTCCCAGCTACTCAGGAGGCTGAAGCAGGAGGATTAACTGAGCCCAAGAGTTTGAGGCCAGCCTGAGCAACATAGGAAGACTATGTCTTTCCAAAAAATTAAAAAATTAGCCAGGTATGGTGGCATGCACCAGCAGTCCTAGCTACTTTGGAGGCTGAGATAGGAGGATCACTAGAGCCCAGGAGTCTGAAGCTACAGTGAGTTATGATCATGCCACTACACTCCAGCTCCAGTGACAGAGTGAGACTCTGTCTAAATTAACTAGTTCTAACATTCTTTAGTTGCTTCTCATCAATTACATATTTTTATTATCAAGATTCTTCTGTGAATGAACACAATGCTGGTTAAGTGGTATTTGCAAATTGAGTAAGAAAATGCATGGCACATACATCACCATGCTTGGTTCCCTTCTTTACTGAAGAACCAAATAAAATATAATTTTGAATATATTACTTAAAGAATGTCTTTTAAAAAACCCTATCTTAGTACAGGGGATTCATATACAAGGTAACATTTTTTGAGTACTTAGTTGAGAACCACTATTCTATCCAGATCAATGGGTCTAAAACTCTTGGGTCATGTACACTTTTGATAATCTTGTCAAATTATATGCTATCTCTCCCCCAAAACTCACATTTATACATTTCTTTAACACTTCAGTATTCTATTTCAAGAGGTGAATGGTCCCCAAGACCATAAATGGAGTCAGGTTAAGGATTTTTGTCCTACATTCTTTGAAGAAACAGAAAAAAACACTCCTAAAATTTGTATGGCGACATAAAAGACCCTGATCACCCAAAGCAATATTGAGCAAAAAGAACAAAGCTAGAACCATTACACTAACTGACTTCCAAATATACTAAAAAGCTATAAAAATCAAAACGGAATAAAAACAGACACATAAACCAATGGAATATAATAGAGAGCCCGAAATCAACCCACACATATATAGTAAATTGATCTTCAACAAGGGTGCCAAGAACATACAATGGAGAAAGAATAATCTCTTCAATAAATACTGTTGGGAAAACTGGATATTCACGTGCAGAAGAATGAAAATAGATGCTTATCTCAACCATATACAAAAATTAACTCAAAATGGATTAAAGATTTAAATGTAAGACCCAAAACTTGACATTTATAGAAGAAAACACAGGGGGAAAGCTCCACGACACTGGTCTGGCAATGATTTTTTGCATATGACCCCAAAAACACATGAAACAAAAGCAAAAAGGACACATGAAATTACATCAAACTAAAAAGCTTCTGCACAGGAAAGGAAACAATCAACAAAGTGAGGAGACACCCTATAGAATGGGAGAAAATATCTGGAAAACATACATCTGATAAGGGGCTAATATCTATAAGATATAAGGTATACAAACAACTCAACGGCACTAAAACAAATAATCAGATTAAAAAATGGACAAAGGAGCCAAATGGATACTTCTCAAAAGAAGACATACAAATAGCCAATAGGTATATTAGAAAATGCTCAACATTACTCATCATAAGGAAAACAGAAATTAACACCACAGTGAAATATCGCCTCACACCTGTTAGTATGGCTATTATCAGAAAGACAAAAGTTAATTGGCCAGGATGTAGAGAAAGAAAACCCATGCATACTGTTGATGGGAATGTAAATATAGTCATCACGGAAAACAGTATGGAAGTTACTCAAAAAATTAAAATTAGAACTACCATATGATTCAGCATTCTCATTACTGGGTATATATTTGATATACCCATATATATCACCCATATATATCTGGCATATATACTGGGGCATATATCTGATTCTGTATCTGTCAATAATCAGCCTGTCCATCAGTGAGTGAATGCATAAAGAAAATGTGGCATATACTCCATAGGATACTTTTTAGCCATAAAAACAGCAAAATCCTATCAATTGCAACAACATGGATGAACCTTGAGAACATTATGTTAAGTGAAATAATAGGCACAGAAAGACAAATACCACATGATCTCACTCATATACAGAATCTAAAAATGTTCTTATAGAAGTAGACAGTAGAATGTTGTTTACTAGGGGCTTGGGTGGTGGTGGTGGGGTGTTGAGAAGATGTTGGTCAAAGAATACAAAATTTCCGTAAGATAAGAGGAATAAGTTCAAGAGCTCTATTACACAACATGATGTCTATAGTTAATAACAATCTACTGTAATCTTGAAAAATGCTAAGAAAGGGGATATTAAATGTTCTCACCACAAAAATGAAAACTGTGAGGTAACACGTTAATTAGCTAGATTTAGTCTACAACATACAAACACTTCAAACACACATATACTTCGAAACGTCATGCTGTACGTGATAAACACAATTTTATCTGTCAATTTTAAAAAAGAAGATTTCTGTCCTAAATCATTTGCACATTTCATTCGCTTTCTTAATATATGAGCAACAATCACATATTCCTACTACTCCTGTTCTTTAAAATGTCGGGGCGAATGGCCTAAAATGACCACACAAAACAACAGTTAAAACACATTCAACACTTACTATGTACTGGCACTGCTCTAAGGGGCTTTACAATATTAATTCATTCTAATATATATTCATTCTAATGTCTATTACAAGCCTGCGACAGCCAGAAAGGAACAGAATCAAAATTTAACCCAGATACTCTGGATCCACATTTCCCATTCTTAACCGTAGCACTGTACATCCTCTCACAGACCACGCAAGAAGAATTCCAAAACACAACCCGGACTGCCAAACCTCAGAGAGACCTGACCAGTATGACAAATTTCAACTCACGAACTCCCTGAAGAATCCTGGCTCTTGTTAATGCGAATTTCTGTGTGATTACTTTCCCACTCCTGAAAGCTTCACAGACGAATTGAAATCACCTATCTCCATTCTTCCTCGGCTTTGAGAAGGAGGTCTGTAAAGACCAACAGATACTTGGTGTGTGATTCCACCCAAATACTAATCTCCTTACGAAATCAGAGTCTAAAACAGAGCTTTAATTGGAGGTTTATTTCCATACCATCTCAGAAGAAAGGGGTGCACAGGAAGAGGTGAACGATTTGCCAAATGGTTATGTGACTATTAACTGGAAAGGTGAGGGACAAAGTGGGGGGAGGGGATGAAGCTAGGGTATAAACTTGCATTTCTTTCTTCATTTACTGAACATTTAATGGAACCTCCATATTCTAAAATCGAAAACGTTATTTCCTAAATTTTTAAAAAGCAAAGCACAAACTCACCATTGACTTTTAAGTGTGCAGCAATAACGCTCTCATCCTCTCCCAGGTCCTTTTTTTGGATATCACGACTGGGAAGGACACGGCAAGCATGAGACTCCATCGCAGACAAGCTTGAAAGCACCCTCCATGCCCACAATTTCCCTCACTTCAAACGAAATGGAAAGGCAGTAAAAGAAGGAGGAATCGGTCCGAGTTTGCAGCTGGATCCTGGGGACAGAGCTCTGAGGACGCTGCGGTTCTCAACCTGAAACTGTCCTCCTCGGGGGTTATTCTCGGCGGCACTTTCAACTCTCAGATCCCCACCCCAAGTCCAGGTCTGAGTCTTCTGGTGAAAAGCTTCATTCTAGGCTCAACATCCGACCCCCGCGGCCGTGAGGGGAGAAGCCGAGGGAAGCGGCAGGAGCCGAGGGCACCCACACAGCCACAGCCCAGAGCGCTCTGTGTCCACACGCCCTCCCGGCCCTGGGCACGGGGCCCCCATTCCCACACCCACACCCAACTCCCCTCCGTCACCCGTGACCTCACAATCCCCCTCCTCGACCGCCCGCGCCCGCACGCACGCCTGGGGCTCCGGCACGAGCCGGCCCGCGCCCCGGGGTCCCTCCCCTGAGCGCCTCCCTCTCGCCCACCCGCACGGCCGAGTCGGTCCGGCGGGAGTACCGGTCCGCAGAGGCCTCCGGCAGACACCGGTTCCTTCCTCCGCCCCGAAGGCCTCTCCCCACCGGATCGCCCATCCCAGGGGACCGGAAGTGGACGCGTTGATTCTGGCGCGGCGACCGCTGGGAAATGCAGTCCCGAGCAGACAGACCCTAGCGCTCTGCTCTACGTGGATTGATCCCAGCCTGCAACGTGGGTCTACCCCGGGAGCCGAGTTCCAGCCTCCGGGGCGCGCAGGGGCAGGTTGCCGCTGTTCGCGACCATCCCGGGTGTGAGAGGATCGTTGCGTCATTTACTTTTCTCTCTATGGAGAAGAATGCAAAAAACAAAACTCTTGAAAACGACAGAAGAATTTTTTTTTTTTTAATCACCCAGCTCAAAATGTCAAGGAAAGAAAAATTCAAAGTAAAATCATGTCAGGATGTAACTGCTTTGACCTCTTTGTCTTGGACCCCAAGACAGACTTCGACTTTTCTGTACTATGAAGGGGACTTGGGATAAATTTGAAAAACGTGAACTAAAGAATTGACTGGCGTTACTTGGGGGGAGGAAATGTGGTTTACAACAGAGATTTCAGAGAGTCAGATGTCCTGGATTCTTTTAGACAGTTGTTCCTGTTAATCTGGACAGAAAAACTTGATTCAGGATGACATGGAAAGGTATAAAAGACATGATATTGTCCATCAGAGAAGTACTCGACTTATCATGAAGGATAAATAATTAACACATTCTGTTAAATTACTCTGAACAAATGCAAAATCAGGCTTCCTTTTCATAGGGAGAGCCTGATTTCACTTGTAATCTGGCAGTGTTGAATTTCCAAAATTATTTTTGTAGTTTCTTATGCTACACTAGGAGGAAACATGAGATACAGCAAGATATCTTTTCATTCCAGAATGTGATGGAAACAAATAGCAAGATAATAGACATAAACCTAAACATATAAATAGTCACATTAAATGTAAATGGTCTAAACACCTTAATTTAAAAGCATTGTCAGATTGGATTTTTAAAAAGTCAGACCCAAGTATATGCTACCTCCAGGTAATACTTTAAATATAAAAACACTAATAGGTTAAAAGCAAAAGGATTGAAAAAGATACACTACCCTAACACTAGTCAAAAGAAAGCTGGAGTGGCTGTTTAAAAACAAAGTAGATGTCAGGCACAGTAGATTTCAGGACAAAGAATATTTCAGGGATAAAGAGGTCATGTCATAATGATAAAGGAACAGTTCATCAAGTGGAAATAACAAACCTAAGTTATGCTCCTAATAACACAGCTTCAAAGTATGTGAAGAAAATACTGTTGGAACTATAAGGAGATAGATACATCTATTAGAGTCAGATATTTCAATATATGTCTTTCAATAATTAATAGATCAAACACAGAAAAACAACAGAGTATAGTAGATTTGAACACATATCAACCAACTTAATCTCATTTACATTTGTGAGACACTTCCTAATGACAGTAAAATTCATCTTGTGTGAACCAGAAACAATTTACCAAAATAGACCATATTCTGGGCCATAAAACAAGTCTCAATAAATTTATAAGGTTTCATGTCATACAAAGCATGTTCTTTGAAAAAATTAAATGAAATTAGAAATTAATAACACTATTATATATTGCCCAAAATAGTAAAAATTTGAAATAGATGAGTACTCTAATAACTGAATTATATACTGTTTGAAACATTCCTTTATGGATCACAATGTTATATTCTTTTTTTTTTTTTTTGAGTTGGAGTCTCACTCTGTCACCCAGACTGGAGTGCAGTGGCTGCCCCTGGCCACTGCAGCCTCGACCTGCTGGGCTCTGGGGATCCTTCCACCTCAGCCTTCCAAGTAGCTGGAACTACAGGCGTGCACTACCACGCCCGGCTAATTTTTGATTTATTGTAGAGATGAGGTCTCGCCAAGTTACCCAGGCGGCTCTCGAACCCGCGGGCTCAGGCAATCCACTCACCTCAGCCTCCCAAAGCATGAGATTACAGGCTGAGCCACTGAGCCTGGCTACAATGTTATATTCTAAGGGGCAAAAGTAACATTTACATTAAAGCAAAATAATATTTTTGTATTAAGGAAAAATTTTTAAGCAGACCTTGTTTTAAAAAAATGTGTTTGTCTGTCTGACCTGTCTAGGAGCTACATGAAGTTGACACAAGGAACTGCCTTTGTTTCATCAATTCAGAAATGTCTCTGGGTGGAAAAGCAGTTACTCAGAGTGTATTCCTTGAAAACATTGAAAGGCAAATAAACAACCCACTGTTGCCTGGGGCAAAAACAGTAGAAATGTCAAAGGCCTGAAAGGAAAAGCTGGGAAGGGAGATTCTTAGCCAAATCAATGCATTGAAAAGTTCTTACATTTACCAGGGAACTTAGAAAGCCATTTGTCCTCAAGCAGGATGCATAATCAGAAAAGAATTGAATAGAACCTAAGCTTTCACCTTTGGCTGATCTTTAGGCTCATCAAAAACTGGACCTGAAGGTTAATGCAGAGTTATAAACAGCCTAGCTAAGCATTGAAGGAGTGCCCAAACACAGAGGTCAATGTGCAAAGGCAGAATAGTTTTTGTTGTTATTTTTTCTTGTTTTTGTTTTACTCTAGACATCTGCCAAAACACTAGCTGATCTCAAGCTAAAGACTACACATAACAAGAATATAGTCTCAACAAAAATAGTTTCAAAAAGTCCCTAAACAGACAACTACAACCCTCAGCAAGGAAAAAAATAACCCTGTTAAGGGAAAGAATCTGAATTCTACAGTTACCACATTATAGTACTCTAAATATCTGGTTTATTACAGGAAAATATTAAGGATGCAAAGAAATATGAAAGAATGGCCTATTCACAGGAGAAATTAATAGAAACAATATCTGAAGAACAGACATTGAACTTATTATACAAACACTTTAAATGAGTTATCTTAAATATGTTCAGATGAAGGACCCAAGAGACTCAAAAAGCTATACTTGCTGTAAAAGAAACGTTCACTGCACTGTATTTTATATATCCCTGCCTCACGTTTGCTATATTTTATGAATTCTTACCTCATGTTCACTGTATTTTAAATCCTACCTCAGACCCCATAAGACTAAGCACATGTCAGATGCCTGGTAGTGACTGTGATTGTAAAGTTATACAATGTTTCAAGCAGTGTTTGTACTTAGAACTTTGTTAAGCTTTTATTTGTCCCGTAATTGCCATGTTGGCTGCTTCTGCTTCTGCTATGGTATGTAAATATTAAGCAATAAGCCCCTTCCGGGCATTCCTTTGCTTAGATTATGGTAGACTCTGTGGCGCCAGCCACTCTCCTGGTGGGCTCTGTGTTGTTTCAAACCTGCTTGTATGCCAAAAGTTAATTCACGCACAGTGACTGTGTAAAGCTAGCTTATCTAGCATTCCACTCTGCCCATCTAGAGCCCGACTGAGCCGGCGCCTGCGCAAACCAAAAGACAAACCAACCAATCTCAAGCACCCCGTCCCTTGACATCACCGCGGACCTGATTGGGAACTAATTATGCAAGGTCCGCGGAATTCATGACCTCTTCTAATTGGTTAATATTTCAAGCCTTGGAAAAACCAGTCACGCCCAACCCCTCCTTCTGTAATTGAGCATAAAAACTGCTTGCTATACTGGATTGGGGCCTCTCAAGCTGGAGCCGCTGTGTCAGTTTCAGTTTGTGAGCCCAGACTCGAGCCTGAATAAAAACCCTCATGTGTTTGCATGGGAGCTGGCTCTTTGATGGTCTCTCGGATTTAGAACTTTGGGTTTTACACAGAGAACTCAAAGAGACCATGTTCAAAGAACAAAAGGAAATCAGGGGAATAGCATGTTAACAAATAAGCATCATCAAGTAGCTAGATCATAAAAAGAGAACCGAACTGAAATCCTGGAGCTACAAGGCACATTAACTAAAATGAATAATTCCTTAGAGGGGCTCAACAGCAGATTCAAGGAGTCACAGAAGAACAAATGAATTTAGATAAATGGAAAATATCTAGTCTGAAAAGCAGAAAAAAAAAGAAAAATTAACAGAGTGTAAGATTTGTGGTTCACCATCAAGCATGCTAACATATTCATAACAGAATTGCTAGGAGAGGATATAGAGAAAGGGACAGAAAGAATATCCAAAGAAGTAGTAGCCAAAAACTTCCTATATTTGAAAAAAGACATGAATTTGTACATCCAAAAAGCTCAGCAAACTTCAAGGAAGATAAACAGATTCACACCGAGAAACTTTATAATCAAACTGCTGAAAGACAAAAAGAGAATCTCAAAAGCAACAAGAGAGAAGCAAGATATCATGTACAAGGGATCTTCAATAAAACAAACAGCTGATTTATAAACAGAAACTATGGAAGCCAGAAGACAGGGGGATTACATATTTAAAATACTGAAAGAAAGGGAAAAAAAAACCTGTCAACTAAAAATTCCATATTCTGTTTAGGAGAATATTTTTTTCTCCTCACCTATCACTTGGTTCATGGCTGGTTCCCTATAACAAAAGACAAATTAATAAGATAAAAGCATACAAATTTTATTGATTGATTGATTGATTGAGTTGGAGTCTTACTCCGTCGCCCAGACTGGAGAGCAGTGGCACACTCATGGCTACCCCAGTGATGACTTGCTGGACTCTGGCGATCCTTCCACCTCAGCCTTCCAAGTAGCCGGAACTACAGGCACTTGCTACCATGCCTGGGAGGATCAGGTACTAGAAAGTCCCATTCTACCATCATTGACTCAAGAAGAAAGAGAAAATCTGAACAGAAGTGCCATCAGCAAGATGGTAGAATGAGACTTTCTAGTACCTGATCCTCCCATATGTTGACTGTGGAAAAGAAATTTAAAAAAAGAAATTGGACCAGTATATTTAAAGTCTCTCATAAGAAAACTCCATGCTTAAATTGTTTCACCAGTGAATTCACCTAAAGATTTAAGAAAGAAATACCATTGATCTTACACAAGCTTATCCAGAGAAGGAAAAAGGGGGAAGCATTTCCCAACTCATACTAAATATCCAGTAATTCTGATATTAAAACCTGACAAGGACAATTCAAGTCATATTCGAGAAACATACATACAAACATACTTATCAAAATATAGTATTAACAAATCAAGAAAAATAGAAAAGTATAATATATCATAAACATATAAGGTTTATTCAAGAAATGCAAAGTTTAACATTGAAAATCAATGTAATTCTATCATATTAACAGAAAATATGATCTTATTTGTAGACTCAGAAAAAACATGATAAAATTCAACACTCAAAATTGAGCAAACTTAGAGGTTGGGAAAACTAAGAGCAAAAAGAAATTCTTCCTTAGTCTTATAAATACTATCTAAAGACTATATAACAAATAGCATAATGGACATGGAGACTCAGAAAGGGAAGGCTGGAAATGGGGGGGAAGGATGAAAAATCACTTGTTAGTTATGATGTGCACAGTGTGTGTGGATACACTTAAAGATTTCTTCACCACTAAACTATGCATTCAGGTAACCAAAAACCATTTGTACACTCTAAAGCTACTGAAATTTTAAAAATCGATAGCAAATCATAATTAATGGTGAATTATTATAATTAATGGTGAAAAACTAAAAAGCTTTCCCCCCAAATCAAAATTAGGCAAGGACACCCATTCTCACCACTTTACTAGAGTTTTCATTCAATGCATTAAGGCAAGACATATGAATAAAAGGCAAACGGATGAAATGAAAATAAAGCCGGGCTCGGTGGCTCAGCCTGTAATCCCACGCTTTGGGAGGCTGAGGTGAGTGAATTGCCTGAGCCTGCGGGTTCGAGACCCACCTGGGCAACTTGGCGAGACCTCATCTCTACAATACATCAAAAAAAATTAGCCGGCCATGGTAGCGCACACCTGTAGTTCCAGCTACTTGGAAGGCTGAGGTGGAAGGATCACCGGAGCCCAGCAGGTCGAGGATGCGGTGGCCGGGAGCAGCTACTGCATTCCAGTCTGGGCGACAGAGTGAGACTCCAACTCAAAAAAAAAAAAGAAAAAATAGAAATGAAAATAAGCCTGATATTGTTCACA
>CAUYQG010265351.1:0-15291 GCA_963574415.1 Tarsius wallacei
TTTGTTTCCGTGCTTATTTGTTTCTTTTTTTGAGATTTGTCATTGGATCTGATTTTCTAGAATATTGTTGAGTATTTTTGCTTCTATGTACCTTAGGGACACTGGCCTGTAGTTCTCTTTCTTTGTTGGATCTTTGCCACACCAAATTACTTTGTTTCCGTGGTTATTTTTTTCTTTTTTTTTTTTTTTTTTTTTTTTTTGAGTTGGAGTCTCACTCTGTCACCCAGGATGGAGTGCAGTGGCCACTCCCAGCCACCACAGCCTCAACCTGCTGGGCTCCGGAGATCCTTCCACCTCAGCCTTCCAAGTAGCTGGAATTACAGGCATGCGCTACCATGCCCGGCTAATTTTTTGATTTATCGTAGAGATGAGGTCTCGCCAAGTTGCCCAGGCGGGTCTCGAACCTGCGGGCTTAGGCAATCCACTCGCCTCAGCCTCCCAAAGCACAGAATTACAGGCTGAGCCACCGAGCCCGGCTTTGTTTCTTTTATAAAAGAATGAAACTAATACTTTCCACGATTGCTTCTAAAGGAATTTTCAATCTTGATTTCAGTTCTACTTTTTAACTATTTGACTCTAAATGGGACAGGAGATGTTGATCATCATTGGGACCATCAGACAAGATTTTTGAAAAAAATTTGAGAACTATCTATCTGCCACTGTAAGTTGTTTCCATTTGTAATGGTGTTGGTAGTCTGGCAAGGCATTTTATCTATTCTACACACACACACACACACACACACACACACACACACACACACGAGAGAGAGAAAGAGAGAGAGAGACAGAGAGAGACAGAGAGAGACAGAGAGAGAGAATAAGTGAAAAGACCTTCTTTTGACAGATTCTTTTGAATATTCAAGGTATAGAATAATGTTGTCAGCACAGAGGGTTAGTTTCACTTCCTCTTTTCCTATTTGAATATACCTGATTTCCTTCTCTTGTCTGATTGCACTAGCTAGGACTTCCAATATTTTGTTGAACAGGAAAGGTGAAAGTGGGCAGTCTTGTCTTGCTCCGGTTTTCAGGGCAAATGCTTTCAATTTCTGTCCATTTAGCAATACCTTGACTGTGGGTTTGTCATAGATGGCTCTTACTGTTTTAAGGTACGTTCCCTCTATGCCTAGGTGTTCAAGAGTTATTATCAAGAAGGGATGCTGGATTTTATTGAAAGCTTTTTCAGCATCTAATGATATAATCATGCGATTCCTATCTTCACATCTGTTGATGAATTGAATTACATTTATTGTTTTGCAGATGTTGAACAAGTCCTGCATCCTGGGGATGTAGCCAACTAGGTCGTGGTGGATGATTTTTGAGATTTGTCATTGGATCTGATTTTCTAGAATATTGTTGAGTATTTTTGCTTCTATGTACCTTAGGGACACTGGCCTGTAGTTCTCTTTCTTTGTTGGATCTTTGCCCAGTTTTAGTACCAGTGTGGTATTAGCTTCATAAAATCAATGTGCATAAGACAGTCACATTGTTATATACCAACAACAAACAGAACCAAATAAAAAGCACAATCCCATTCACAATAGCAAAAACAACAACAAAAATGAAATACCTTAACATCTTCCTAACCACAGAAGTGAAAGACCTTTTACAACGAAAGCTACAAAATACTGCCCAGAGAAATCAAAGATGACACAAACAGATGGAAACATATTCCATGCTCATTGATTAGAAGAATTATCATTATTAAGATGCCCGTCCTACCCAAGGCAATCAACACAATATCCATTAAATTACCAACATCATTCTTCTCAGACCTGGAAATGACAATACAGAAATTCATATGGAAATATAAAGGACCATGAATAACTAAAACAATTCTCAGCAAAAGAAACAAAGCAGGATGCATCACACTTCCAGATTTTAAACACCACTATAAGGCTACAATAATCAAAACAGCCCGATATTTGTACAAGAACAGGCTTATGGATCAATGGAACAGGACAGAGATTCTGGAAGCAAAACTTCAAATTCTCAACCAATTCATCCTTGACAAAGCCTCCACTAACAACCACTGGGGAAAGGAGAGCTTATTTAGTAAATGGTGCTGGAAAAAATGGCTGACTGCATGCAGAAGATTAAAACAAGACCCCTGTCTATCACCATGCACAAAAGTCAACTCTGAATGGATCACAGACCTAAATGTAATGGTGTTCTGTAATCGCAGAACTCAAAGTATAAAAACCTTAAAAATTGCAAGACACCCTTATGGAAATTGGAAGTGGAAACCAATTCCTGATCAAAACCTCAAATGCCCAAGCTTCAACAAAGCAAAAGAAACCATCAAGAGACTGAGGAAACAGCCCACAGAATGGGAAAAAATATCTGCCAACTTTATATCTGACAAAGGCCTAACATCTAGAATCTACAAGGAACTCAAATGTGCCAAAAAGAAAACAAAAAAACAGCCCTATTAAAATGTCATAAAAGAATATGAATAGACACTTCTCAAAAGAAGACACATGAGCAGCCAACAGATATTTGAAACAATGCTCAGCCTCCCTAATCATAAAAAAAATGCAAATTAAAACCACACTGAGGTACCACCTAACTCCCATCATCATGGTCATCATCAATAACTCAAAAAACAATAGATACTGGAGAGGATGCTGGGAAAAGGCAACACTTCCACACTGTCGGTGGGAGTGTAAATTAGTAAAGCCTCTGTAGAAAACAGTGTGACGATTCCTAAAATATCTAAAAACTGACCTTCTATACAACTCAGCAATCCTTCTGGGAATATACCTGGAGAACTCAAATCACTCTGTGAAAAAGATACCAGCACATGCATGTTTATTGCAGCATTATACACAGCAAAAATATGGAACTAACCATGTGGCCCATCAAATGTGGACTATATAAAAAAGTGGTACATATACAAGATAGAATATTACACAGCCATAAGAAGGACAAAGTTATGAACTTCACAGCAACTTGGATGGATCTAGAGTCTATAATACTCAGTGATCAATCACAAAAATAAATAACTGAGTACCATATATCCTCATTCATTAGCAGACCCTGAACAATTATCGTAATAGTATAAGAAAGGTATTGGCAGTAGTCAGAAACTGCTAGGGGGGAGGTAGGGCATACTTCATCAATAAGTGTACCTGATCTCAAACCAGGCAAAATAGGTACCAAAGTAAGACTCAAAATTTACCTATACAGTGACCATTTGTGTATCTAATCCTGAATTGCACCCCACATCTTTCAAATAAAATAAAATAAAATCTCTACTGATGAAAAATAAAAAGAAAAGCCCTTCTTTCATTAGATTTTAACAAGTACTTTGTTTATTTTGGAATTTAAAAGTCAGGAAGCAAAGAGCTCAAAGCCTGTAACTCAGCTATGTCATCCATGAATTAAGGTATAAAAGTTATAATAAGCTGTCAAGATAATCAAGATAAAAATATGAGATCATGCATTAAGGTAAAATAGTGCTATCTATAAAATGCACTGCTGTCATTAGTCATTATTAAATACATATCTTTTTGTGAAACTGTTCTTTATTTCAAGCCAACTTGATGTAATGATAAGTCACTCTACCTTCCAAAAAGCATAAAAGCATGAAATTATTTGTCTAGCAGGATCTATTTGCTACCCGTTAGGGTCTCTCTCTTTAAGAAATAGAAGAACAGGTGGAAGCCATAAGAAAAGCATTTATCTTAGGAACTCTTGTATATTACTTACCAGGGTAGAAAATCAGCATTTATTCCTCTCTGAAAGTTTCCATTCGAATAAATGAGCCAAAAAGGCTGACTTTAATGCTGCACTGTTTTTTTTTATTTCAAAAATACAAGTTGTATATATTAAAGATATACATGTCACTTTAATATACATAGTGGAGTGATTACTACAGCCATCTCTTTACATAGTTACCTTTGTGTGTGTGTGTGTGTGTGTGTGTGTGTGTGTGTGTGTGTGTGTTAAGAACACTTGAAATCTACTCAGTAAATTTCGGTGTGTGACATATTATTATTAACTATACTCATCATGCTCTACATTAGTTAACTTGATTTATTCATCCTACATAACTGTAACTAGTACCTTTTGACCAACATATCCCCATTTCTCTCACTTCCCAATCCCTGAAAATCACTGTTGTGCTCTGCTTCTATGCTTATGACTCTTTTAAATTCTATAGATGGGTGAGATAATATAGTATTTTTATTTTGTGTGTGTGACTTATTTCACTTAGCATACATCCTCCAGGTTATTTATATATATATATATGCTTTACCCATTCTACCATCAAAAGTCCCTTAGGTAGATTTTATATCTTGACTATTGTGAATAATGCTGTAATAAACATAGGAGTGTTTATATCACTTTGAGACATCAATTTTATTTTCTTTAGATATATACTCAGAAGGATAGCTGAATCATACAATAGTGGTATTCTTAATTTTTTGAGGAATCTTCATAATGTGTTTTATACTGACTGTATCAATTTATATTCCAAACAACTGTGTACAGGGATTCCCTTCATCAGAAAAATGCAAATCAAAACCACACCTTATCCCAGCAAGAATGGCCATTGTTAATAAATCAAAAAACAATAGATGCTAGCACAGGTGCAGAGAAAGAGGGACACTTCTACACTGTTGGTGGGAGTGCAAACTAGTCCAGCCTCTATTGAAAACAGTGTGACAATATTTAAAGGAACTAGAAATTGACCTTCCACATGATCCAGCAATCCCCCTCCTGGGAATGTACCCAGAGGAACACAAGTCATTCTACAAAAAAGATACCTGCACATGCATGTTTGCTGCCACAATATTCACAATAACAAAAACATGGAACCAACCCTTATGCCCATCAAAAGTGGCCTGGATAAAGAAAATGTACATATGTACAATGGAATGTTATGCAGCCATAAAAAAGGAAAAAATCACAGACTTCTTAGCCAATTGGATGGAATTAGAAGCAATCATTCTTAGCAGCCTACCACAGAAAAAAAGGAACAAATACGACATGTTTTCACTCATAAGTGGGACCTGAAAATTAATTGTGATAGCACAGGGGAGGGATTGGCAGTCGAGACACTGCCAGGGAAAGAGGTAGTGGTCACATGTAATAACACAAAGAATATCTGGTCTTAAAGCAATGGAAATGAGAACCAGTTGGAGGCCCAAATTTCACCTGTACATATATTACTTAGGTAACTAATCCTGACTTGTACCCCACATAAAATAAAGTTAAAAAGTAAATAAATAAAATGTTTTTAGTAGAATCTAAAAAAATAATCTTTTTAATAACCATCACCATAAAAGACGAGGTGATATTACATTGTGATTTTGATTTGCATATCCCTGATGATTAGTGATGTTGAGCACCTTGTTATACACCTGTTGGCCATTTTTATGTCTTTGGATGTCTTTTTGTATGTTTTTCTTGTATAATTGTTTCTATATAGTACTTTCAGTGCTATGTTAAATATAAGTGCCAAAAAGTGAGCATCCTTGCCTTGTTCAAGATCTTAGAGGAACACTATTGGCATTTCCCCAACAATTATGGTGACAGCCTCATTAAATGAGTTTGGAAATGGTTCATCTACTTCTGTTGTTGGAGTTTAAGAAGGAGCTTAATGTTTTGAAAAATATTTTATAGAATTTGTATATAAAGCCATCTGGTCCTGGACTTTTCTTTGTCGGGAGGCTTTTGGTTAATTCTTCAATCTCCTTATTTGTCGTTGGTCTGTTCAGGCTTTCTACTTCTTGATTCAGTCTTAGTAAGTTTTATGTTACTAGGAAATTATCTATTTTTTTTTAGTCGATTAAACTTGTTGTCATATATCTGTATGTAATAATTCCTAAATTTCCTTTTTTCCTGAGTCATTACTGTATTATTTCCTCTTTCATTTCTGATTTTATTTATTTAAGTCTTCTAACCTTTTTTTCTTAGTCTGTCTAGCTAAGGATTTGTTAATTTTGCATATTTTTTCAAAAAAGTCAACTCTGTTGAATTTTTCTACAGTGTTCTATTTTTATTCAGTTTATTTATTCTGTGATCTTTATTATTTCCCTTTCTTCTGTCAACTCTAGGTTTAGTTTGTGCTTCTTCTTCTAGTTCCTTGAGATGTGAAGAGTTTTTAATTCTTCAGTAAGGTAGGTATCTATCAATATAAACATCTACTTTAGTATACTTTAGTTTCATTCATAAGCTATGTTGTGCTTTTGTTTTCTTATCTTGAGATTTTCTTAAACTTTCGTTTTAATTTCCTCTAACTCAGTGGTTGTGCAAGTGTGTATCTACGTATTTGTGAATTTTCTAATTTTCTTCTTGTTATTGATTTCTCATTTCATTTCATTGGGGTTGGAAAGACATTTTGTATTTTTTAAAACTTTTAATTGACAAGTTGTGAGTGTATATTTTATAAAGTACAATTTGATATTTTGATACACAATGTATAATGATCAAATCAGGATATACAGCAAATTTCTCACTGAGTGTATTTATCATTTCTTTGTAGTGAGAACATTCAAATGCCTTCCTTCTGGTTATTCTGTATTATAAAATACATTATTGTTGAATATCATCACTGTACTGGGCAATAAAATACCCAAATTTATTCCTTCTGTCTAATTGTAACCTTGCACTAATTGACCAGCATCACCTGTTCACTACTCCCCACACCCTCTGGTAAACACTGTTCTATGATACCAATTTTTTAAAATTTCACATATGAGTGAGATCACATGGTACTTGTCTTTGTGGCTGACTTATTTTACTTAACATGATGTCTTCCAGTTTCATCCATTTTGTGATATTCAGTTATGGCTAAGTAACATTTCATTGTGTGACTGTGTTTGTTGTGTGTGTGTGTGTATACACATACATACAAACACAGGTATACCTTATTTCATCGCGTTTCATTTTATAACATTTCACAGATATCACAATTGTTTTTTACAAATTGAAGGTTAATGATAGTCCTGCATTGAGTAAGTCTATCCACAATATTTTTTCTTTTCTTTTTTTTTTTTTTTTGAGTTGGAGTCTCACTCTGTTGCACAGGCTGGAGTGCAGTGGCACACTCACAGCCACCGCAGCCTCGACTTGTTGGGCTCAGGTGATCCTTCCACCTCAGAGTTCCAAGTAACTGGAACTATAGGTGCACGCCACCACGCCTGGTTAATCTTTGTGATTTATTGTAGAGACGAGGTCTCACAAAGTTGCCCAAGCTGATCTTGAACCCCCTGGCTCAGGCAATCCTCTTGCCTCGACCTCCCAAAGTGATGGGATTACAGACTGAGCCACTGTGCCCAGTCCACAATATTTTTTTCAATAGCATGTGCTTACTACATGACTCTGTGTAACAGCTTGGTGATTTTTGCAATATTTCAAATTTTTTCATCATTATTATTAGATCTGTTATGGCCATCTGTGATAAGTGATCTTTGATGTCTCTATTAACATTATTCTGGGGCACTATGAACTGTGCTGCTATAAGACAATGAATTTAATCAATAAATATTGTGTGTGCTGCTTGCTTCACTCACAAACCATTCCACCATTTCCTCCCCCCTCCCCTGGCGTTCTTTCTCTCTGAGATACAACAACATTAAAATTAGGCCAATTCATAATCCTACAATGGCCTCTAAGTGAGGGAAAAAGTTGCACATCCATCGTTTTAAATTGAAAGCTAGAAATGATTAAACTTAGTGAAGAAGTCATATTGGATGCCAGGTTAGAAAAGAAGGCCTCTTGTGCCAAACAGTTAGCCAGGATGTAAATGCAAAGGAAAATTTGTTGAAGGGAATTAAAGTTGCTACTCCAGTGAACACATGAATGAGAAGAAAACAAAATAGCCTTATTGCTGATATGGAGAATGTTGTAATGGCCAATATAGAAGATCAAACAGCCACAACATTCCCTTAACCCAAAGCCTAATCCAGAGCAAGGTCTTAACTCTTTTCAATTCTGTGAAAGTTAAGAGAAGTAAAGAATCTGCAGAAGAAAAGTTTGAAGCTGTCAAGAGTTTGTTCATAAAATTTAAGGAAAGAAGTTCCCATAACATAAAATTTCGAGGTGAAACAGCAAGTGCTGATGTCAAAGCAGCAAGTTATTCAGAAGTTCTAGCTAAGGTCACTGATGGAGGTGACTAAACTAATAGCAGATTTCCCGTACATACGAAACAGCCTTATGTTGGAATACAACTCTATGTAGGACTTTCATAACTAGAGAGAAGTCAATGCCTGGCTTCAGCGTTAAAGGACTGACTGACTCTCTTGCTAGGGGCTAATGCAACTGGTGACTTTAAGTTGAAGCCAATTTTTATTTACTATTTCAAAAACTCTAGAAATCTTAAGACTTATGCCAAATCTACTCTGCACAAACTCTATTAACAGAACAACAAAGCCTGGATGTCAGAACATTTGTTTACAGCATGGTTTACTGACTATAGTAAGCCCATTGCTGAGGTCTACTGCTCAGAAAAATTTTTGAAAGATTTATTTTAAAATATCATTGCTTTTTGACAATGTATGCAGTCATCTGCAAACTCTGATGGAAATGTACAAGAAGACAAATGTTTTCATATCTGTTAACACAGCATATATTCTGCAGCTCAGGGATCAAGGAGTATTTTCAACCTTCAAGTCTTATCATTTAAGAAATGCATTTTATAAGGTCATAGCTGCCATACATAGTGATTTCTCTGATTGATCTGGGCAAAGTAAATTGAAAACCATTCAGAAATAATTCATCATTTTTATACTATTAAGAACATGTGTAATTCATGAGAAGATATCAAAATACCTAGCTATACATATGCACAGTTTGTCTTTTTTCATTTCTTTATTTTCAGTCTATGTGTGTCCTTGAATCTACAGTTAATTTATTATAGACAGCATACATTGAATCTTTTTTTAAAAAGGGGTTTAGCCATTCTGTATCTTTTTATTAAAGAGTTTAATGCATTTAAAGTAATTATTGATAAGGAAGGGTTTACTATTGTCCTTTTGTTAGCTGTTTTCTGTTTGTCTTATAGTTCATTTATATCTCTTTTTCTCTCTAGCTAGCTTCCTGTGTATTTTTATTTTTTTAAATGTATTGGTACGTTTTGATTCCACTATTTTGTTCTTTTGTGTAACTTCTATATCTCTGTGGGTATTTTATTTCTGGTTACAAAGAGATTTTCCTAACATATTTTATTGTTATAACAGTCCATCTTAAGGTGATAACAACTTTAATTTCCCTTGCATAAAAAAAACTCTCTGCCTTTATCCTCCTTCCATAATACATGCTATTGAAGTCACAATTTATTCCTATTTCATTATGTATCAGTTATCATAATTCAGTCATAGCTATTTTTAATGTTTTTGTCATTTAGCTTTTATAATAAATTTTTTAATAAATAAATGTTTTTGCCCACCATCATTAGAGTAATACAACATTCTGTTTATGTGTATATATTTATCTTTACAGAGAAGTTTCACATTTATTATGCTCTGGTGTTGTTATTCAGCATCCATTCATTTCATTTGAAATACTCCCTTAGGCCTTTCTTCCAAGCCAGGTCTAGTGGTAATAAAGTCCTTCAGCTATTGTTTGTCTGAGGAAGTAATTATTTCCTCTTCATTTTTGAGGAACAGGTTTTCTAGGTACAGTATTCTTAGTTGCTAGTTGCTTTCTTTTGTTATTTTGAATATACCATTCTACTTTCATTTAGCCTGCAAGGTTTCTGTTGAATATCCTCTGATAGTTTTATCCATCATTTCCTTGTATATAACAAGTCACTTTTTCTTTATGCTTTCAAAATTCTGTACTTTCAGTTTTTGACAATTTGATTACAATGTATATCAGTGTGGGTCTATGTGAATTATTTTTATTTGATATTCCAAAGACTTCCTGGATCTAGATATCTATTTTGTCTAGTGACTTGGGAAAATATCAGCCATTTATTTGATTTAGCTTTTAGTTCATTTCTTTCTTTATTCCTCTTATAGTAATTCCATAATGCATATAACGATTTGCTTTGTAGTGTTCCACAATTTTCTTAAACTATCTTCACTATTTTCATCTTCATTTTTCTACTGTATTTAATGGTTTCCATTACCCGTCTTCAAGTTTACTTATACTTTGTTCTGGTTGATCTACTCTGCTATTAAAAATATTTGCTTAATTTCTTAGTTATTACACTTTTCCACTTTATGTTTTTTGTTTGTTCTTAGTCTGACCTTGGATTCTTTACAAATGCTAGGACCTTAGGTGAGATATATATTTATTTATAAAAAGTAATTATTTGGAATTATAATTTGTGAATATATCCTTTTATTCTCAACCTTGCTCAGTGCCTGTACAATGTGTGTTTCCGCAAATAGTTGCTGAATGACTAGACACATACATTTTTCCTATAATATCGCATTGGATCCTCAACATAATTCCGGAAGTCAGATCTCCATTTCATACTAGAAAAACTGAGAAAACACTTGTGAATTGCCTAATGTTGCATAACTAGTATAGTGAGGAGAGCTTTACTTGAATTCAAGCTTAAAGTCTAACTCTAAGCTGTTTAGTTTTCTTTCTTTGTTTTGCCTGGGACCTTGTACTATGGAAATGGTTTCTTTGCAGCAGAGTTGGAAATTTAAAATAAAATCGAATAGGGTAATACTTGTATTACATACAATTTGTACAAAATTCAATTTGTGCAAGAAATAGTGTTAAAGTCATAGTAATAGATTTTAGTTTAACAACACACATATAAATTTTATTTACTAATCATGATATCAAGTGTTTTATGTTTTACTTTTTTACATCATATTTTTCCATTTTTTAATATTGTACTGAACAACAAATGATTATATGGCTTAAGTAATATATCAGATTAATATTCTCTGTAAATTTTTGAACCTAAGTTCCATATTTTTCAAAAAGTCAACCAATCAACGGAGATACATAAACTTATCCACCTAAACAAAAGCAACCTAAGTGTCAAAGGAAAGTAATTATTTAAGGACTAAAGCCTGAGAACAAGTAATATCCTTAATTAAATTTTGTCTACTTACTATGGGCAAGGTTTTGTGCTTTATAACATTTAATTCTGACAAAACTTTTATAAATAAGTATCTTACTGCAGTGAGTTAGTGACTTTCCCAAGATGAAATAGCTGTTAAGTCATAGAGCAATATTTGTCTGACATCAAAGTTTGAACTTTAAACAAAACCTGCTATTGACTCTCTCTAGGCCTCTGTAAGTGTGAAATATCAAAAAAAATCTTTAAAAGTCACAAGAATTTTGTGCAGCTTCCTTATATATTATATTTGTTTAGTATAGAAAACTAATTGCTTATTGTTACTCAAAGCCTAGGCTAAGGTTGTAGACCCTGTGAGTTGTGCCATGGTAGAGAGTCTCTCTCTTCTCCCCAATCACACAGACTACTCAATTTTAATTGCATCTGTTTAAAAACATTCTCTGTGAGCATCATTTGGCTCAGCAGAGGTTTGGACTTGAGTTACACACGAAGAACACACAATGCATGAGAGAGGGATGAGAAAGAACCAGGGTGCTCCTGTAGCAACCATTATTTACACCATGCAAAGAGTAAGGTGGGCTTATTATCTGTTCCCAAGTCAAAATCCATACTAAAGCACTACCTCCTCTTCCCTTCATGTCATCCATATCCCATTATTTCCACGTACTGTAGTGTCGGTTGCAGGATATATTGGCTTACTGCATATATTTGATTTATGACTCAGAATCTATATGATAGTTCAAGAAACTATTCTTTTGTCTGAAGTTTCTGTGGCTATGTGAAAATTCACTTGGGAAGGCATGACTCTTGTCCATCTTTCATGGTTGTGAATTTAGTGACATGTGCAATGTAGTGAAAACAGGATAAAAAGAAGAGGAGAAAAAGTATGGTGTCTGGAGACCAAGTTCATCACACTCACAGTAAGAGAAGAAATCAGAAATATTGCTTTGTTTTGTTTTGTTTAAAGAATTTGGCTTTGAGGATAGTGGCATTTTGTTGTCACCATGGGATACATTTCTTTGGGAAAAAAAATCTCTGTGGGTGAGCAGTTCTCAAGGTGACCTGGTAGGCTTAGAATTTAAACAAGAAATGTTAGCAGCAGAAATAAGTGCTAAGGAGAATAATGTTGATGCCTTTTGAGAAGATAGAATAGGGATTTTAAAATAAATAAAGTTGGGGCTTTTGATATGTGGCACAATTTTCTTAAAAAATTATGTGCTATTACAGTTCAGACCAAAGCGCTTTCCTATGGTGTCTAGGTGGACTTTCAGCTCTCAAATCAGTAGCAATAAACAAGTCAAATCTATTCTTCCAATTCTGAGGCTAAGTAGGTGTCAGGACTTGTTAAAGCTTCTTGAAAAGGTAAGGAAATTTTGCCCTTTCACGTGAGTGTTGGGTAAGTGTTAGAAATAGTAAAAATAACCTATTGTTGAAATTAAATCAGCTGAAACCAGTCTGTGAGCATTTTTGTAGCAGTTTGCATGAAACATAATATTCCTAAGTAATCAAGTTCTATTGTAGCCCCAGTTACCTTACAAGTATGGGGCTTTTTGGTTCTCTTTTGACAAATGAGGAAACTGAGGCCCCAAGACTGTTTTTGTTTGTTTTCCTTTTTTTCCAAATGGGCAGAAATTGAACCAATATTGTTTGACACCAGATTTTAAGTTCATATCATTATAAGGCATTATCCAAATATGCATCTGCATTCTAAATATTTAAATATTTTCATACTCAGCTTCGAAAACTCTGGATTAAATAAAGTGGAAAGGGTTTTGTTTATCGCAAAACTTTTGTACTGTTTCCAAGAATGATGTATATTTTCCAGCATCACTCACCTTTGTGCAAGTAGGTAAATCTTAATTTGTTGTGCATTTTCAGGGGCAGCAATCCCTGAAATAACACAAGTGGTAGTTAAGTGTGACTGTCAATTGCTTTCAATGTCTTAAACCAAATACATGGCCAAAGGATCATTTCACCTGTAAGGGAAAGCTAATAAGGAATATAGATATTGTATGACCTTTGATACTGACTATTTAAATGTACCAGGTGAATTCATGAGCTAGTGAGTAATAAATAGTGCTGACTTCAACTTGGTTGCCTAGGTTAATCACTCAGCTCTGCCACTTACTAGCTGTATAATCTCAAATAAATTACTAAGCTTCTCTGTTCTTTGGTTTTTCCATCTGTCAAGTGAAGATAATAATAGTATCTGCCTCAGAGAACTGTTGTGAGAATTATATGAGCGAATATTCCTAAAGTATTTAGAACAACTACTGATACTTAGTAACCTCCATGTAGAAATTTATTAATAAACCATATATAAAAGAGGTCTTATTGAGCTGTCACATATTTAGAGGTTTTTTTAAAATCATAAAATATTAATCCAGGGGAAACTATTTTAGAAAATTAATTAAACATAACACCCTGAAAAATAGAAATTGGTTTCCATAGGTTTGATATAACACTTTTGGAACATTGTGTAACTTTCTGGATTTGTATATAACTAAGAATACAGGTTGGAAAGATAGAAGGGTCTCATTCCATACCTGGTCACTTAACAAAGCTTGAAGAAATTACCTAAACCTTTCTGAGCTATGATTTTCTTATCTGTTCATAAGAAATGATCTTTGTCTGGTATTTAAACATGATTTGTAGTGCATTTCAGGTAATGTATGTAAGGCACTTGACCCGTAGTATGGATTTAATAAATCATAGATCATTTTTATTTGCCCCATTTTTTGTTGTTAACCAGATAATGGCTGTTGCCTTGTTTAATATTATGGACTTGAAAATTCACTGGCTTCTTACAATACTGATTATTTGGTAATATACATATTGTCCCTAAGAAACTATGTGAATAGAAACATAATTGTCAGTAAACAGACTCTAAGAATTATAAGAAATAGATACCAATTCTAGATGCAAATTTCAAGAAAAACAATAAAGTTAAAATTTTAACAAGTTCCTATATAAATTGGTTTTATTTTCAATTATTATGTGGCTAAATATAATATTTGTATATTACTTTCACTTTTTCCTTTATTTTCTCTTTTAATTGAAGTCTTAATCTTGACTAAAAAGAACAAAGCAGGGAGTATCACACTATGTGATTTTAAAATATCATACAAAGCTATAGTAATCAAAACAACATACTTGGCATAAAAGCAGACATATTAACCCATGGAATAGGAGGGATATAAATAAACCCACAAATCTATGCTTAATGGATTTTTAAACAATGGTGCCAAGAACATATAGCAGAGAAAAGAGAGTCTTTTCAATAAATGGTGTTGGGGATACTGGATATCCATATGCAGAAGGAAAATAAACCCTAATCTCATTCTATATACACGAATTAACTCAAAGTGGATTTACATGTAATACCTGAAACTATAAAACTACTAGAAGAAAACACAGGGCCAAAGCTCCATGGCATTGATCTGGGCAATAATTTCTTGTTTATAACTCCAAAAGCACAGGCAACGAGACAAAAATAGACAGATGGGTTTACATCAGACTAAAAAGCTTCTGCACAAGAGGACACAATTAATATAATGAAGAGACAACCCAAAGACTAGGAAAAAACTATAAAAATTATATAATGTGCTAGTATACAAAATATACAAGGGATTGAAACGACTTAATAATAAGAAAACGACCTTTAAAAATGGTTAAAGAACTTATATAGACATTCATCAAAAGAAAGCATACAAATGGCCAGTATATATTAAGAAATGCTTAACAACTCCAATTGTCAGAGACATATAAATTAAATACACAATGAGATATCACCTCACACCTATTTGGTTGTCTATTATCCAAAGGATGAAAGAGACAAACATTGGTGGGCATGTGGAAAAAAGGGGGACATTTACGCACTGTTGGTGCTATTGTAAGTTAGTATAGCATTTGGAAAACAGTATGGTGGTTTTTCAAATAACTAAAATAACAATTACCACGTGATCCAGCAATCTCACTACTGGATCTATACCTAAAGGAATTGAAATCAGTGTGTTGGAGCGATGTCTGTACTTTCATGTTCTCTCCAGCACTATTCACAATAGCTAATATATGGCACAAACCTAAGTGTTCATCAAAAGACAGATGGATTTAAAAAGTATGGTGTGTGTGTGTGTGTGTGTGTGTGTGTGTGTGTGTGTGAAGTAGAATACTATTCAGCCTTAAAAATGTTAGGAATAGCCGGGCTCGGTGGCTCAGCCTGTAATCCCGCGCTTTGGGAGGCTGAGGTGAGTGGATTGCCTGAGCCTGCGGGTTCAAGACCCACCTGGGCAACTTGG
>CAUYQG010265362.1:0-15866 GCA_963574415.1 Tarsius wallacei
GTAGTTTCAGCTACTTGGAAAGCTGAGGTGGAAGGATCGCCGGAGCCCAGCAGGTCGAGGCTGCGGTGGCCGGGAGCGGCCACTGCACTCCAGTCTGGGTGACAGAGTGAGACTCCAACTCAAAAAAAAAAAAAAAAAAAAAAAAAAAGGCTGCAGTGAACATGGGAATGCAGATATTCCCTGGACGTATTGATTTAAAGCTCTTTGGATGTATTCCCAGGACTGCTGCATTATATGGTAGCTTTATTTTTAGATTTTTGAGGAATCTCCATATCATTTTTCATAATGACTGTACTAACTTACAAAGCTTCTCTTTTCTTCACTTTTTCACCAATGCTTATCTTTCATCTTTTTGGTAAAAGCCATTTTGACCAGTAGGCAGCGATATCTCATTACGGTTTTAATTTTCATCTCCCTTATGATGTTGAACATTTTTTCATAAACCTGTTGGCCATTTATATGTCTTCTTTTGAGAAGTATCTGTTCAGGTCCTTTGCCCACTTTTTAAATTGGGTTGCTTGTTTTCTTGCTGTTGAATTGTTTGAATTCATTATATATCTTGGATGTTAACCCCTTATCGGGTAAATGGCTTTCAAATATATTTTCTCACTCTGTGGGTCATCTCTTCACTTTGTCAATTGTTTCATTTCCTTTGCAAAAGCTATTTATTTTGATTCAATCTTATTTATTTTTGCTTTTATTGCCAGAGCTTTCAAGATCATTTCCAAACAATCTTTGCTCAGGCAATTGTGGAAGTTTTCCCCTAGGTTTTCTTTTCGTAGTTTTATAGTTTTGGGTTTTACATGTAAGTCATTAACACATTTTGAGTTGATTTTTGTGCATGTTGTAAGACAAGAGTCTAATTCCATTCTTCTGCATGTGGATTGCAAGTTTTCCCAACATAATTTTTCGAATACATTGTCCTTTCCTCATTGTGCATTCTTGGCAGCTTTTAAAAAAAATTGATATTTCTTCATGATTTAGTTTTGATAGGTTGTATGTATCTAGAAAATGTGTCTGTTTCTCCTAGACTTTTAGTGGGTTTATTTATGACTTTCTACCTGTTTTGTACCTGATGGAACATGGTTGGTTGAACTCACGGTTGGGAAGTCTGTTTTTATGCCAGTACCATGCTGCTTTGGTCATAATTGCTTTATAATACGTTTTGAAGTTAGGTCCTATGATGCCTCCAGCTTTATTCTTTTTAAACAAGATTATTTTGGCTATTTGCAGCCCTTTGTTGTCCATATGAATTTAAAAATTGTTTTTTCTATTTCTGTAAAAAATGACATAGGAATTTTGATAAGGATTTTATTGAATCTGTAGATTGCTTTGGGTATTATGGGCATTTTAACAATATGAATTATTCAAATCCATGAATATGAGACATCTTTCCATTTATGTGTGGGTTTTTTCAATTTCTTTCATCAGAGCTTTCTAGTCTTCAGTATACAAGTCTTTAGATAAATGTACGCTCAAATTTAATTATTTTCTTAATTTTATTTTCAGGTAGTGTATTAGTGTATAAAAACAATGCTGGTTTTTGTATGTTAAATTTGTATCCTGCAACTTTATTGAATTTGTTGATCAGTTCTAACACCTTTTTGGTGTGATCTTTAATATTTTCTATATGTAAAATTATAGCTAACAGATCAGGTAACAGAGACAATTTTGAATACAAGTGATGAGTGTGGGAATTTTTGTCTTGGTCCAGGTCTTAGAGGAAAAATTTTTAGCTTTTTACTGTTGAGTATGTTAGCTATGGGTTTGTCATATATAGCTTTATTATGTTGAAGCGTGTTCCCTCTATAGCTACTCTGTTTAGAGTTTTCATTATGAAAATTGTGTTGAATTTTGTGAACTGCTTTTTCTGCACCAATTGAGAAGCTCATATAGCTTTTATTTTTCATTTTGTTAATGTGGTGGGTAAATTACATTTATTGATTTGCACATATTTAACCAACCTTGCATCTCAGGGATAAATCCCACTTGACTATGGTGAATGATTTTTTAATGTGTTATTGAATTTGGTTCGCCAGTATTTTGTTAAGAATTTTTGCATCTATGTTCACCCGAAATATTTGTTTGAAATTTTCTTTTTTATAGGTAATGCAGGTCTTATGAAATAAGTTTTGAAGAATAAGTGATTTTAGTTCTTTTTTATTTTTTATTATTATAATTTTTTTAGTCACCAGGTAATTTTTTGATTTTTTTGTAGAGACAAGGTCTCACTATATTGCCCAGGCTGGTCTCGAACTTCTGGGTTCAAGCAATCCTCTTGCCTCAGCCTCCCAAAGTGCTGGGATTACAGATGTGAGCCACCATGCTCAGTCAGTTCTTTTAAATGTGTTGACAGAATTCAGCTGTGAAGCCATCAGCTCTGAGTCTTTCTTTGATGGGCTATTTATTACTGATTCAATCTCCTTACTCATTATTGGTCAGTTCAGAATTTCTATTTTTTCATGATTTAGTTTTGGTATCTAGGGAATGTATCTGTTTCTTCTAGATTTTTTGCATGTAATTATAATGTTTTTGGTGATCCTTTGTATTTCTGAGGCATCTGTTGCAATGTCTTCACTTTCATTTCTAATCTTATTTATTCAAATCTCTTTTTTTTTTACTTAGTCTAGCGAAGAATGTATCAATTTTATTTATTTTTCCAAAAAATTACTGTTCTACTGATTTTTTTTCCTAGTCTCTACTTCATTTGTTTTTGCTCTTTCTGTTAGGTATTTCTTTCTGCTAACATCGGGCTTAATTTGTTCTTCTTATTTCTAGTTTATGAAAGTATAACATTAGATTGAGATCTTTCTTTTTTATGTAGTCATTTCATTGCTATATATTTTCCTCTTGGGACTGATTTTGCTGCATATCATAAGTTTTGGTATATTGTGTTTTCATTTTTGCTCCAAAGTTTTTTTTTTTTTTTTTTTTTTTTTGAGTTGGAGTCTCACTCTGTCGCCGCTGGAATGCAGTGGCACATTCATGGCCACCCCAGCGTTGACCTGCTGGGCTTAGGTGATCCTTCCTCCTCAGCCTTCCAAGTAGCTGGAATTACAGGTGCGCACTACCACGCCTGGTTAATTGCTTATTTATTGTAGTGATGAGAGCTCACCAAGTTGCCTGAGCTGGTTTCGAACGCGCGGGCTCAGACAATCCACTCACCTTGGCCTCCAAAGCACTGGGATTACAGACTAAGCCACCAAGCCTGGCTCAAAGTATTTTTTAAAATTTCCTATCTTATTTCCTTTGTGTACTCATTGGTCATTTAGAAATATGTTGTTTAATTTCCACATATTTGTGAATTTCATTATGATTGGAGAAGATACTTGATATGATTTCAATCCTCATAAATTTGATGAGACTTATTTTGTAACCTAATATATAATCTGTCCTGGAAAATGTTTCACGTACACTTAAGAATATATATTCTGTCCTTGTTAGATAAAATGTTATGTATATGTCAGTTAGGTCTTTTTGGTCTGAAGTGTAATTCATGTCCAGTGTTTCCTTCCTGATCTTCTCTGTCTGGGAGATCTGTCCATTATTGAAAGTGAAGTATTGGAGTACCTTACTATTGTTGCATTGCAGTCTACTTCTTCTTTGTGATTACTTAATGATAATTACTTTATGTATTTAGGTACTTCAATGTTGGGTGCATATATATTGACAATTGTTATAGCTTCTTGATATATTGACTCCTTTATCATTATACAATGGCCTTCTTTGTCTTTTTCAAACACCTAGCCTCAAGCAACCCTCCCATCTTGGCCTCCCAAAGTGCTCAGATTATAGATATGAGCCACTATTCTTGGCCCTTTATCTCTTTTATAGTTTTTTACTTGAAGTCTATTTTATCTGATATAAGTATGCCCAACCTGGTTTTTGGTTTCCATTTGCATGGAATATCTTTTTTCATTCCTTCACTTACAGTCTATGTGTGTCCCTACTAGAAAACAAGTCTGTTGTAGACAGCATAAGATAAAATATTGTGTGTGCGCATGTGTGTGTTTTTATGCATTCCGTCATTGTGTTTTTTGATTGAAGAATTTAATCCCTTTACATTCAGGGCAATTATTGATAAGTAAAAGACTTGCTACTGCCATTTTGAAATTTGTTTTCTGGTTGTTTTGCAGATCTATAATCTCTTTCTTCTTCTCTTGCTGTTTTCCTTTGTGGTTTGATGGTTTTTAGTGGAAGTTTGCTTTGAATTTTTGTCATTTTATATTCTGTGCATCTGCTTATGGGTTTTTGCTTTGTGATTATCATGAGGTTTCCATAAAACATATTAAACTTAAAACAAGCTATTTTAGCTGATAACAACATTAATTACAACTGAACACTCTTTCCACCTCTTTTTCTACTTTTTATTCTTTTGATGTTAAAATTTACTTGTATTTTGTAATTTGTATATATATATTTGAAGTTGGTCTCACTCTGTTGCCCAGGCTGGAGTGCAGTGGCACGATCACAGCTCACTGCAGCCATGACTTCCTGTACTCAGGTAATCCTTCTACCTCAGCCTCCTGAGTAGCTGAGAATACAGGCAGATGTCTCCACACTTGGCTAATTTTTTTATTTTTTGTAGGAATGAGGTTTTGCATGTTGCCTAGGTTGATCTCAAACTCCTGGACTCAAGCAATCCTCCTTCCTTGGCCTCTCAAAGTGATGAAATTACAGATGTGAACCACTGTGCCATGCCTTGCAATCTGTATTTCTAAAAATTTATTTTCACTACAGTTTTTAAAAATAGGCTGAATGTGGTGGCTCATGACTGCAATCCCAGCACTTTGTGAGGCTGAGGGGGGAGGATCACTTGAGGCCTGGAGTTTCCTGCCTCTACAAAAAACAAAAAATTAGTTGAGCATAGTGGCACTCATCTGTACTCACAGTTACCTGGGTATTTGGGAGGCTGTGGCAGGAGGATCGTTTAAGCCCAGAAGTTTGAGGCTGCAGTGAACTAGGATTACACCACTGTCCTCTAGCCCAGATGACTTAGCTAGACTCTGTCTCTTAAATAATAATAATATTTAAAATAATAATAATTATTATTATTTTGTCTTTTTAACCCTCATAGTAGACATAAGTTGCTTTACAAACGTTTCTTACAGTTTTAGAGTATTCTGAATATGACAATGTATTACTTCTACCACTGGATTGTTTAACTTTTGCATGTTTTACATTATTAGCAGTCCTGTGTTTTTTTTTGGGGGGGGGTTGTTTTTTTGTTGTGTTGGAGTCTCACGCTGTCACCCAGACTGGAGTGCAGTGGCCACTCCCGGCCACGGCAGCCTCGACCTACTGGGCTCCGGAGATCCTTCCGCCTCAGCCTTCCAAGTAGCCGGAACTACAGGTACGCGCTACCACACCCAGCCAATTTTTGATTTATTGTAGAGATGAGGTCTCGCCAAGTTGTCCAGGTGGGTCACGAACCCGTGGGCTCAGGTAATCCACTCACCTCGGCCTCCCAAAGTGCTGGGATTACAGGGTGAGCCACCGAGCCTGGCCTCGTCATTCTTTTTTATTATTTTTTCTTTTCTTTCCCTGATCAAATAATTTCAGATGCTTCATCTTCAAGTTCACTGATTCTTCTGCTTTATCAAGTCTGCTATTGAAGCTTTCTGTTAATTTTTTTTAAGTTTAGTTATTATATTCTTTAGTTCTAGGGCCTTTATTTGGGTTTTAAAAAATCATTTCTATTTCCTTGTAAAAATTTCCATTTTATTCATGAATTGTTTTCCAAATTTTATTTAATTTTCATCCTTTTTTTGTATTCCCTCGAACTTTTTTTTTTTGCCAGTCATGTTATGGATTTCCATTTCTTCAGGGTCTATTATTTAAGCTTTATTAGTTCCTTTTGGTGATGTTATATTTACCTGATTTTTTTTGTAATCTTTGTTTTTTGCATTGGTGCCTGCACATTTGAGGAAACAGTCACCCCTTCCTGCTTTTGTTGGTATTCCTTGGCAGTGGCAGACTATCACTATTTAGTCTAGCCTGGGATTCTGATTGGGCCAGTTGGTAGTGATCCTGGACAGGTGGATGGATATTGCTTTCATGTTTTCTAGTTGGGCTGGTCTATTAGTTGTTCTCTGGGGTCAAGTTCAGCTGCTGACTCTGCTCTGTGGTCTGATGAGACCACTGACTGGACTCTGCAGTAAAGCAGAGCTGCTGGCTGGACTCTTCAACCACTTCTGGGCAGGCAGTGCTATAGGTTTTCTTCTCTGATTGACCAGTAAGACTATTTGGTAAACTCCTCTTTGGGCTGAATTTTATTGAAAACCTCTAAGTTTCCTGTATCGGATATTGTCATCTTTTCCCAGATTACAAGGCTACTGTATGCTGGGCTTTGAGGCTGAGATTGGTTTCTGGACTCTCTACTGGACCACTCAGAGTGGGCAAGGACAGAGGCAGTGCTCCACAGATGTGCATGGACTTGGGTTTGTCTCTCATCCTAGAGTAGTCTTAAGCAGTGGACCTGAGACTTGATGTATTAGCTGCTAGTTTGCTGGGCCTGGGTTGGGCCAGATACACCTTTGTGGATGATCACCAACCTTCTCCTATCTCCTGACCCAGAGAATTTTCATGGAGAGTATTGGATTGACTGTGGAAGCTGGCCAGGTACTTGGGTCCAGGATACCAGTTGACTATGCTTCCTGAAGAGAGATGCTGTTGATTGGCCTCCCTGGTGGTGTACCTTCACTGACCTGAATGCAGAGAAACTGCCAAGATCCCTCCACTGGTTTATGTGAGCTTCACCTCTGTTCTTTGTCTCTAATTGATTCCAGATGGTCTAGCTCTGCTGATGCCCTCAGTGTTTCCCATGGGGTGAGACAAGAGAGTGCCTCCTGTGAAAGGTCACAGAATGGTGGGAAAGCTTAATATTCACCTCCAACTCTCTATTTTCTCTAACAACTGTGGGTACTGGGGAATCTTCTGTGTGTGGCTCTTTACCAACTTTAGCTCAAGCCCTCTGAACCCACTGTCTGGCTCAAGTTCAATGGCCACAGTAAAAGAGGATAGGGACACTGATCAGAGAGGGGCAACGTGACCAAAGTGAAAACACTCCTCTTTCCTTTTGCATATGGCTGTTTTCAGTTCTGCAGTCCAAGGGGTGTCTTAACCTCTCTCCTGAGTTCTGGGATATTTATAACCATATATATATATATACTTGTCTGGGGATAGTTTCCAGTTGGATGTTTGTTTGGGATGGGGAGAGGAGATAGAGGATTCCTATTCTGCTGTCTTGTCGATGTTACTCCCAATGTGTCTTTTTCTTTTTTTTTTTACTACTTCTAAGATTTTTCTACTTATCAATGGTTTAAAGCAATGTACTTATAACTTCATGTCATTTTCTTTATGTTTCTTCTGCTTAAGATTATTTGAGCTTTTTGGATCTGTGTGTTTATAGATTTAATCAGTGTTGGAAAATCTGATTAAATCTATAAACTACTTGAAGATTTTCTGGCTGTCTTCCCTTCTTTCCTTTGAGGAATCTAATACATAAATGTTAGGTTGCTTACTGCTGTGCCGTAGCTCATTGGTACTTTTTCCATTTTTAAAAATTATGTTTTCTTCTGTTTTATTTTGGGTAACATCTAGTTTATGTCTTCCAGTTCACTAATCTTTTCTTCTGCAATGTCAAATCTGCTGTTAATTTTATCCAGCATATTTTTCATCAGAGATATTGTAGTTCTCATTTTTCCTTTAGCTTCTTGAGTATATAACATATAGTATAAACAACTATTTTAGTGTCCTTGGCTACTCATTCTATCAAGCGTGTCATCTCTGGGTCAGTTTTAGTTGATTTTCCTTCTCCTTATGAATAACATTTTTCCACTTTATTGTATAACTGGTAATTTTTGATTGAATGCTAGGCATTGTGAATATTTTGGGGGGCAATGCTAGATATTTTTGTAGTTTGATGACTATCTTTAGCTTTGTTCTGGGATGCAATTAGGCTTCTTGCAATTTAACAATGCTTATTTGTTTTATTTCTCATGGATCACTGTTCTTTATTACCTGATTTCTAATGTTTTCAAAACTTTTGTTTTATATTTTTCTTATTCTTCAGTTGTTTCACGCAGGAGAGTAAAACCAGTCCCTTTTGCTCCATCTTTGCCATCTTTTCATTAAAAATTGAAATAAGTAAATACGTATATTACAGGAGGTTTATTTCAGCAAAATCTGGGCTTATTCAACCATTTTGGTTCTGTCTCAGAGACTGGAAATAGGGGTCTTATGGACCTCTATTTGTCTCATTGGTAAGGAGCCTTCTGATAAGGGCCTCATCTATAGGGGAAGGGGAAAAGCTGAGGTGAACCTGTCTGGTTCAAGTTTAAGGGGCCACAATAGGAGGGGATATAGACACTGATTGTTCTATGGCCTGGTCTTGTGGACTAATAAGAAAGGACCATAGTGAAAATATGAGAAGACCCTATGAGTTCAGATTCCCCGAAATATCTATGAGATACTGAAATTTCAGGGTGGCATGAGCATCAGTAGCATCAATATGCAACAAATGTGATAGTAAGAAGAGTCAGCAAGAGTGGCTGGTGCCTGGCATTAATGCTCATAGAAGAAAAACAGAAAAGGAGGAAAGTGATGACTGTTATATAGACAGGTTCACTTCAAATCATTGCTTCTTTGTCTTACTTGGGTAGCCTTTTTTTTTTTTTTTTTTTTATTCAGATTCTCAAAAATATGAGACTCAGATTGGAGTATAGTGGCATAATAACAGCTGTCGTAGCCTCAACCTTGGTGATCCTCCTGCCTCGGTCTTCCAAATAGCTGGAACTACAGGTGCATGCCATTGTGCCTGACAAAGTTTTTGATTTATTGTAGACACAAGGTCTCAAGGTCTCACCAAGTTGCTCAGGCTAATCTCAACTCCCTGGGCTCAGGCAATCCTCTTGCCTCTGCCTCACAAAGTGCTAGTTTTATAGGCATGAGCCACAATATCCAGCCTGGGTAGATGTGTGAAGAGGCTGGGTCTTCAAAGGGACAAGATCAAAACAAGGCCTTGGGAAGTAAAAATGACCTCAGACAGAGAAGTCCTACATAGATATGTGTGTGCATGCACTACACAGGTCAACCGGGGGGTGGAAGGGTAGGGAGGTAGGATGATAGTGAGAGTCACAAAGTAGCATGGTTACATGAATAAGTGAATTTATTTATTTTTTTAGTTGGAGTCTCACTCTGGCACCCAGACTGGAGTGCAGTGGCACGCTCCCGGCCACTGCAGCCTCGACCTGCCGGGCTCCAGCGATCCTTCTGCCTCAGCCTTCCAAGTAGCTGGAACTACAGGCGCGTGCTAACACGCCCAGCTAATTTTTTGATTTACTGTAGAGATGAGGTCTCGCCAAGTTGGCCAGGTGGGTTCTGAACCCGCAGGCTCAGGCAATCCACTCACCTCAGCCTCCCAAAGCACAGGATTACAGGCTGAGCCACCGAGCCCGGCTATAAGTGAATTTTTAAAGCTATTTGTTACGAAAGTGACCTCCCCTTTTTCTTCTCCAGATATGAGATCTGATCTTTCTGCAGTGATAAAGTCTTGTGTTTGTCACTGACGTCCACATCTCTGCTCTGTGAAAGCTCACAGGTAAGCCTGTCCAGCTGAATAAACAGGGGGCCAGGGCTGAACGCTCAAGTCCTGGCATTACCCAAGCTCTTGCTGGTGCTTCTTCAGATGTTTGTTTTAAACTCTTGCCAAAGAAAGATTGAGGAGCCTTAAAACAGGTGGGGAAAAGTTACATAAAATTCTTCATCAGGAAGCCCAGAAAATCACTTGGCAAAGGTTTATCTGGAGGTCTGGTTACATGAATGGAAAAGGATCAGCCTGTAGGCACAGGCATACTGTTCTGAAAATGACTGAAAAATCTGTTAAACTCTGCATCTCAGTTTGAGACAGAGGCTGTGACAACTTCACAAACCACAGTGGAAGGAAATCAAAAGAGAGATGTCTGCTGGGACTTTATATGAGTACTTCTTTTCCAAATGTGAAACACGCCATTCTTGGAACATATTTCACAGGGAAAGTGTGTGGCTCTGGGAAGCACTGAGTAATAAAATAGTACTCAACTGGGAGTTCTAGGAGAAAGCTAAAAATATAGAGAAACCCTGAGTGGCTGCTTTTCCATTAAAATACTCCAGCAGTGGTAGATTATAATGCCCCAGGCAGTGCTCACCAAGAGAAGGGAGTTAGTGGTTTGGCCTGTGGTAACTATGCTGACCTCACTGTCTGCTGCACTTGGCCAGCAGTTAGTAATCTCTACTTTTTTCTCATCAGCTTCACTCATGTGAGTTATTTTTAATGGTAAATTCCATTAGGAGCCACATAGCAGTATTTCATGTTTACCAGCTGGAAGGAAAGCAACCCTGCCAGCCCCACTATTCAAGAGTGGCAGTGTTTTCCAAATTTGTCCTTACATTGAAGTTTTCATTATTGCCTAACTCAGTAACTTTCGACTGTGACAGATTTTTAGTTCAGACCTAAAGTACATTCTGAACTTTTTGAATATAATGCCCCTAATCCTGCTAGCTGTCTCTTTGCATTCTCTTCTTTTAGAACTTTTAAAAATTGTTATATTTGTTCTCCCATTCAGCTATCCACCCATCCACTTGTTAATTCAACCAAAAAATTATTGGTGTAAATGCATTGTGCCTAGTCTTGGTGCCATGTGATGGAGTTACAAAAAGAACAATGACAGGATAAGTAACAAACTCTTGTATAGCACTTGCTGTGTGCCTAGAACACTTCCGTGCACTTAACTGTTAATTCTTACAACTATGGTGAAGTTATTAAACTATGAGAAGGTACTATTATTAGTACCATTGTGCAGGTGAGGATGCCAAGTAATAAGACGTGGTCCTTGCTTTACAAGGAGTTTACAGAGTAGTAAGATATCAAGTTATATGTGCATGAAAGAGTGAAGTTAACATTGCCAGTTCTAAGTATCAACTCAAGCCTGCAAAATTAATGGCATAGGATGGTTTCACATAGGCCAGGGGAGTGTGTCTCATGTATGTCAGGTTCTCACAAAAGCAGACACTGAGTTAAGGATTTGGGTGGTAGAGACTGATTAAAGAAGTGCTTTCTAGAGAAACCAGTAGAAATGGATGAAAGATAAGAAACAGGAAGGACCTAGCAAAAGGGCACTTTCAGGTGAAATTACAGCATCAGCCCAATCCCATGGAGTGAATTTTACCTTGAATGTCTGGCATAGAAGCAAGGGAGCTGAAATTTTGCATTACCCATCAATCAATAATTGGCTAATAAGTCTCCCTGTGGTTGGGGGAATGTAAAATTACCGGGCACTTTATGTATACCAATCAAGTGATGGAAGTTGTGAAACAGTTTAGTCAGCTCCAATGCCTAAAATGAATCCTTTTATTATCTCAGGCTTAAACCATTTGCAGCATGGCATGCAGAAGCTGGGGTACACAGAGTCGGTAAAAAAAGGTCTGAGAGGATCTGGAAGATGGGTATGAATAGTATCTGCTATAGCACACCTCTTGTACTTCACAGATGAGCTTGCTTGTCTTACTCCCTCCTTACGTTCATTCCATCCTATACCACTGTTTCTTAAAAATTCTGGTTGGTTGATCCTGAGGGAAAGCTTACTATAGTTATGTTCATGGATAAGCTACAACCCTCACTACTGCAGTTGGTCTTGAGAGTGTATCTATCTATCCTTTTCCTTCTCTACCAATCTTTCTAGATTCCCCTGGTCCTTTACTGCCACTTCTGCAAGTTTAGGTGGCATGTTTGGTGAGATAACTCAGATCTTCAACCTGAAAAGTTTGAGCCCCTGACTACCATGCTTTTTTTCAGGCCATGGTTGCTATAACTCCCCATTTACACTTAATGCTGGCCATAGGAGTATCAAAAAATGTTCTAGCCAACCACCCGACTACTATACATGTTCCTTCTACCTTCATCATGTAGCACAGTTCTACCTCCTCATGATGTTAGGGTCAACTCCCTTGCTAGTGGGCTAGCTCATTTCTGTGTCTTTTGGTCTACCGGAAGCAGCCAGTCAGCAGCCATAGCTTTTAAAATAATATTTATTTTAGATTCAGGGGGTACATGTGCATGTTCGTTATATGGGTATATTTCATGGTGGTGAGATTTGAGCTTTTGTTGAGCCCATCACCCAAATGGTGAGCACAGTACCCAAAGGGTAGTTTTTCAACCCTTACTCCCTTCTTTTTCTGCCCCCTTTAGGAGTACTCAGAGTCTTCTGTCCCCCATCCTCATGCCTGTGTGTACTCAGTGTTTAGCTCCCATTTATAAGTGAGAGCATGTAGTATTTGGGTCTTAGTTTGTATTAATCTGCTTAGAATAATGGCCTCCAGTTGCATCCATGTTGTTGCAAAGGAAATGACTTATTCTTTTAATGGCTGCATAATATTCCATGGTGTATATACACCACATTTTCTTTATCCAAACCACTGTTGATGAGACCTAAGATCCTTTTATTTTCTTTTTTTGAGTCGTGGTCTCACTTTCTCACCCAGGCTGGGGGGCAGTGGCACAATCATAGTTCATCACGGCCTTGACTTTCTGTGCTCAGGCAATGCTTCCATCTCAGCCTCCCAAGTAGCTGGAACTATAGGCATGCACCATCATACCTGGCTGATTTTTTTATTTTTGTAGAGATGAGGTCTCACTATATTGCCCAGGCTGGTCTCAAATAATCCTTTTGCCTCCTCCTCCCAAAGTGTTGGGATTACAGGAATGAGCCATCATACCTGGTAGTTCCATGTTTTTGCTATTGTGAGTTGTGCTGCAATAAACATATAAATGCAGGTATTTTTTTGGTAGAATAGTTTATGCTCCTTTAGGTATATAACCAGCAGTGGGGATTGTTGGATTGAATGGTAAATCTATTTTTAGTTCTTTGAGAAATCTTCAGACTGCTTTCCACAGGAGCAGAACTAGTTTACATTCCCATCAACAGTGTATGAGCAGTCCTTTTTTTTTTTACAATATCACCAACATCTTTTTTTAAAAACTTACTAATAATGACTATTTAATAATGCTATTTTGACTGGTGTGAGATGGTATCTCATTGTGGTTTTGATTTGTGTGTCTCTGATGATTAGTGAGGTTGAACATTTTTTCATATATTTGTTGGCTACCTGTTTGTATTATTTTAGGAATACAAGAATACAAGAAGTTTTTGTTCATGTTCTTTACCTGATTGTTAGTGGGTTTTTGTTTTGTTTTGAAAGTTTCTTATAGATTCTGGATTTTGGCCTTTTGTCAGATGTATAGTTTGCAAATATTTTCTTCAGTTCTATAGGCTGTCTATTTACTCTGTTGATAGTTTATTTTGCTGTAAAGAATATGTTTAGCTTAATTAGGTCCCATTTGTCAATTTTAGTTTTTGCTCTATTTACTTTTAAGGGCTTGGTCATAAATTTTTTGCCTAATTTGATGTTCAGAAGAGAGTTTTCTAGTTTTCTTCTAGGATCTTTATAGTTTGAGGTCTTACATTTAAGTCTAATCCATCTTGAGTTAATTTCTGTATATAGTGAAAGAGGTCCAGCTTCATTCTTCTGCATGTGGTTAGCCAATTTTCCCAGTATTATTTATTGATATGGTGCCCTTTTCACAATGTTTATTTTTGTCAACTTTGTAAAAAATCATTTGGCTGCAGATCAGGTTTATTTTCTGGGTTCTCTATTCTCTTCCAACCAATGTTATTTTGGTTACTATAGCCTTGTAGTAAAGCTTGAAGTTTGTAATGTGATGCTTCCAGCTTTGTTCTTTTTGCTTAGAATTGCATTGGTTATTTGGGCTCTTCTTTGCTTCCATATGAATTTAAGTATAGTTTTTAATAGATGATACCAATAGTTTGCTAGGGGCTGTGTTGAATCTGTAGATTGCTTTAGGCAGTATGGATATTTTAGCACTATTGATTCTTCCAATGCACGAACATAGAATATTTTTCTATTAGTTCATGTCATCTTTAATTTCTTTCAGCAGTGTTTGGTATTTCATGTTGTAGAGATCTTTCATCTCCTTGATTTGATATATTCTCATGCATTTGTGTGTTTGTGTGGCTATTGTAAATGATATTGTGTTCTTAATAATTTGGTTCTCAGCTTGAATGTTTTGGTATGTATAAATGCTACTGATTTATGAGCACTGATTCTGTATTCTGAGACTTTATTGAAGTCATTTGTCAGGTTTAGGAATCTTTTGGTGAACTCTAGGGTTTTCTAGATATAGAATCATATTGTCTGTGAAGAGAAATAGTTAGATTTTCTTTATTTCTATTTGTATACATTTTATTTCCTTCTCTTGCCTGATTGTCCTGACTAGGACCTCCTATACTATGTTAGATAGGAGTGGTGAAAATAGACATCCTTGTCTTGCTCCAGCTCTTAAGGGGAATGTTTTCAACTTCTGCCCATTCAGTATGATGTTGACTGTCAGTTTGTCATAGATGGCTCTTATTATTTTGAGCTATATTCCTTCAATGCCTAAATGGTTGAGGGTTTTTATCATAAAGGGATGTTGGATTTTATCACATGTTTTTTCTGCATCTGTTGAGATCATGTGGTTTTTGTTCTTAATTCCATTTATGCAGTAGATTGCAGTTATGGACTTGCATATGTTGAACCAGCCTTGGATCTGAGGAATAAAGCCCATCTGATCATGGTGGTTAATCTTTTTGATGTGCTACTGGATGTGATTTGTTAGTATTTTGTTGAGAATTTTTGTGTCTATGTTCATCAGGGATATCAGTCTGGTTTTCTTTCTTTGTTGTGTTTTTGCCAGATTTGGTATCAAGATGATATTGGCTTAATAGAATGAGTTAGGGAGGAGTAACTCCTCTTCAAATGTTTGGAATAGTTTTAGTAGAATTGGTACCAGCTTCTCCTTGTACATCTGGAAGAATTCTGCTGTGAATCTGTCCAGTTCAGGATTTGTTTTGATAGGTAGGTCTTTTATTATTAATTCAATTTTGTGTCTCATTATTAGTCTGTTCAGGGTTTCAATTTTTTTCTGTTTCAATCTTGGGAAGTCATGTGTTTCCAGGAATTTCTCCATTTCCTCTAGATTTTCTAGCTTACGTTCATACAGATGTTTATAATAATCTCTGAGAATCTTTTGTATTTCATTGGGGTTGGTTGTAACATCACCATTTCTGATTGTATTTATTTGGATTCTCTTTCTCTCTCTCATTAATCTGGGTAGCAGTCTGTTGATCTTGTTTATCCTTTTAAAGAATCAACTTTTGATTCATTGATACTCTATATGTTTTTTGGTCTCAATTTTATTTAGTTTTGAACTAATTTTGGTTATTTATTTTATTCTGTTAGCTTTGGGTTTAGATTGTTCTTGTTTTTTTAGTTCTCTTAGGTTAGATGCTATGTGGTTTATTTGAAATCTTTATATCTTCTTGATATGGGTGTGTAGTGTTAGGAACTTTCCTCTTAGCACTGATTTTGCAGCATCCCAGAAGTTTAGGTAAGTTGTGCCTTTATTTTCATTTATTTCAAAGAATTTTTAAATGTCTGTCTTGATTTTGTTTTTTACCCCAAAATTGTTCAGGAGCAAGTTGTTTAGTTTCCATGTATTTATGTTGTTTTGAGAGTTTCTCTTGGCATTGATTTCTATTTTTTTTTTTTTTTTTTTTTGAGTTGGCGTCTCACTCCGTCGCCCAGACTGGAGTGCAGTGGCCACTTCCGGCCACCGCAGCCTCGACCTGCTGGGCTCCGGCGATCCTTCCACCTCAGCCTTCCGAGTAGCCGTAACTACAGGCGTGCGCTACCATGCCTGGCTAATTTTTTTTTTATTTTATTGTAGAGATGAGGTTTCGCCTGCCCAGGCGGGTCTCGAACCCGCGGGC